>JAIUZE010001611.1:0-159719 GCA_022085475.1 Heliosperma pusillum
GGGGAAGGTTGCTCAGAATAGGAGGGAGTATATTAAAGTAGACCCTTATAATACTGAGGTGGCAGCATAAGAATCCAGAAAATTAAGTTTGGGGCTCTCTCATTATTTTGGGTAAAATAGTCCATTAGCTCACCAAATACAAACACACGATATAAAGTTACAAGGCTTAATAGTCATTACTCTTTCATCCCTATTTCCCCAAGACTTGAATGTCTTACTTTTCCTTTACCGTTCCATACACATTAAAATCCATTACTTTTTTTCCTAACCTTTCACTTCATAATGCATCTCTTCTAAAAAAAAACTCTAACAATGTGCCTACTTCCACCTCTAGACCTCCTCAACTTTCACCACTGTTATATAGCAAGGCTACCTATTTTAATCTGCCATCTATCTACAATAGATTCAAGCAAGATAGGTATATATATTTATACAAGTAAAACCCGGTGAAGTAAAAATAACAGAAAATCTTCTACGGAGTACAAATTAATCACTTAGCAATATCATCTTCTACAATAAATGGTATCTTTGTCAACACTTTAATCCGCCATCATATTTAGCAACACTATCTCTTCTTCGGTTGTTTTAGAAGTAGTAATGAAAAATAGAAAGATAATGTTAAAAATATTGATTATAGAAAAACATTGTGATTGAGCACGTTGAGGAAGGCATGAGATATCTCAAAGGAATTAAAAAGAGAAAAAGAGTGAAAATTTTAATGTAAAATTGTTATAAGTCTAAATTTTGAAGAGTAAAACTTTGGAGTATTACTATTTGATTGTCTCGCAAGGGCCAAGCCCAATAAAACTGGATCCTAAGCTATATAGAAATGACCGTTAATATGTTTCGGCACGGAGTTATTCTTACGTAAGACGGTTTTACATTAGTATAGATGTAAAACCGATTCACATACAACTCTATTAGTGGGTAAAAGTGGATACTAAAAATCCCGTATAATGATTTGTGTAAAACGCTTTCCACCAGTATTTGTTTTCCAAGCAGGTTTATCTATTACAGAAAGATGTATATTCGACTATTTGTATCTCATTAGATACGCGAAAATCTCAGATCATGATATCTGGAATTCCAGAATACTAATATCGAATATGAAATATTTTTCATATCCCGTTGAAACAATTCAGATGATTCAGTCTAGTTTAGTTTGGAGTTCTTATCTAATAATCTAATAATAATAAGTTAATAACATCCAAAAATGCTAATCGATTTAAACAATGGTCGAAGGTGAAACTGGAGATAAAGTTGGAGGAATAGAAAAACATATACAAAGTATATAATAAAAGATACAAAGTATATAATAAAAGGTGAAAATTCGACAACTAATGATTAGCGAATATATTAATAGTTAAAAATAGTTACGATGTATTAGCGGAGCGATAACTGTATCTCATAATTTTATCTCAATCCCGTAGTGTAAATGGTGATCGTACATTTCCGAATGCAAAAAGACAGAAAAAGAAACGTGGAAAGCAAATGCAAAGTCAAACATAATATAAAAAGTAAAATTAAACTTATAGCTTTTATTATATATAAAAAAGAAAGTCAAATTAGACTTATAGGTTTCAAAATAAATAAATAAAACCCAATCTTCTTTTATTTTAAAAAATGTAGAACTTAAATTAAAAAATATACAAACTAATAACAATAGTGTTACGAAGTAAAAATTAATGTCAATTTGATCACCTTGATTAATTTATTTTTGAACAAAAGTTGTTGCGGAAATAGTTAAAGTAACAATAACTATAGCAGAGGAAACCGTAAAAGTAACAATAGTAGCAAAAGTAACATCGAAAGTTAAAATAGCAGCCGCTGGTCTTGCTTGAGACGAGCAATTTTGGTCTGAAATAATAAGACGAGATTTTGTGACCATTTTACAGCAAGATGTGACCGCTATTGAAAACAAGTTACAATAAACTGTGGTTACATCATAATCCCGTCTTATTTTTCAGACGGAAATGGTCCATCTAAAATAAGAATTTGAATAATAATAGGAACGTGAGTATGTAGTGAAAGTAACAATGGTAACGAGAATATTAAAAGTAAGATTAGTAATACTGAAAGTAACAATATTAGGAGCGATGGTAGTAAAGTAACAATAGTAATACCATAAATATTAAAGGTAAAAATACTAATAGGCAGAATAATGAATATATCATAGTTTGGTGACAATTTTTTTTCTTAATCATAAATTTCAATAACATCATAATATTAGTAGCGTGAATAATTACATTAGCTTTAGTAGTTTTTTTTTTTTGGTACAAATGAGGGGCTAAGGCGCTAAGCCCCACATTAGCTTTAGTAGTAACATGAGTAGTAAGATTAACAATCGTAACAATGAGGGTAATGAAAATAACATTAACGACAAAGTTAACAATGAAAATAATTGTAATAACAACAAGAGCAGTGAAAATAACATTAACGACAATAGTGGATTTGTCTCATAATTTTATTTGTAAATTATATTTCATATAAAATAAAATTTAAATGGTAAATTTAAGTAGCTCGATCGGCGCCGGAAACCAAAACCGTGTAATATTTTTTATTTCAACAAATTTAGAAAATAAATTTAATTTCTAAAAATTAAAAACAATTCCGTGAATTTTCATGGGTGTTACACTAGTATACATCTAGTTGTGAGTCTTGTGACCTTATTCCAATCCGACCGACCCATTTAACAAGTAGTAAGTCTTACTACTGTCTCAACTCTTAAGCCTTAAGACGAGCCAACCACTACTATACGAGGCTAATCGGGATAAAAACATTTACGTTCCTAACCAACTTGCCATATAATTTGGTAAATATTTAATCTATAGTTAAATTAGAAAGCAAACGTGATCAATAAATTAAAAATGAAGGAATTGAAGAAACCAATGAGAAACAAGCAAGAATAGATGAATAGATATAGTTTTGGACACTTTCTCCTCATCATCAACAACAAACACACACAATTCCTTCCATACTACTCTAAACTTTAAAATTCACACCTGGCACTCTTCCTCACTATTATCCCCACGAGTTTGGGCATATACCCTTTACTCATTTTATCCCTCCCGCATCTTCTTCTCTACACTCCCTCCTTCTCCCCTTATTTTATCCCCCACCTTCACTCCCACCTCAATTCCCGCTATTAAATCATTGATCGAGTCTCAACCATCACCGTATACTAATAATTCCAGACTCGTCCCTGCATCGCATTGAATTAGTAAAATGGCGCCAAGCGCGCCCACATTACAACACAACATAACCTTCCTCCCTTCCCAAATTAGTAACTCATTTACTTCTCTCACCTTCCCCACCCTCCTCCGACCTTCTATATATGGAAACTTAAACCGCACCTCACATTCACCACACTCTCTCTCCTCCGCTACCTCCGCCGCATTCACCGCCGCGCCGTCCAAGTCGAAATCCCCGTCGTCTTCTCCGCCGACGCCGCTCGATTTTCCGGCGGAAATATCGCGGCTCCGAAACCTAATTTCGCGCCTTTCCGAAGCCAATAGCTTAGACCAGAAACACCGAGTCATCGACGGCGATGAGCGAGTCCGCCGATTTTTCAAATCGACTCGGAGTGAGTTCGCTAGGGTTTTGGAATCGCTCCGGTTGGACTCGTTCGATTTGTACCTGGTGAAGTGTGTGGTGGCGGCGGGGCAAGCGCACGTGATTGATAGCTATGGCGGCGGTGGTGCTGACGTGTCGGAGGAGAGAGAATGTGAGTCGTCGGCGTTGGCGAGGGGATCGTTGAAGAGTGCGTTGTATGCGTTGGTGGAGATGATAGAAAGTTGGGATATGGTGGGAGAGATGAATGTGGAGGTGAGAAAGGGTTTGGTTGATCATGAGATTGTTGCTTTTGAGAAGTTGTTGAGGATTTTGAAGGATTTGGAGAGTTTTTATGATTGTATTGGTGGCATTCTTGGGTGAGTGACTTCTTTTCCATTGTTTTTTTTTTCGTTTTTTCTAATGTGTGCCTTTTAAGCCACACGTTAGAAAAACCGTTATTTTGGTAATGCTGGTTAGTTTTTGTTACCGTAGCTATACCCGCTCTTGTCTATTTTTATTAGTTGTGAATGCCTGAATGGTATTTTAATAATAATATAAAAAAAAAGATAAATAAATGATTGGATAGAGCGGGAGGGTTCACTATATTTGACCAATTATGTGAGGCGGAATTTGAAAGATGTAGTGAATTTAACCGAATGGATGAGTACAAATTCTCTATATATATGCTGTGGAGGTGCATATGCTATTTATTATACTGTTATTATCATTAGATGATGAGGTATAGAAGGTATCATGAAGTCATTAGAGAGAATGAACATCGTCGAGGGTTTTGCAGTAACCTAGAAGGCTAGAACAATGGGAAAAATGTCAATTCGCACAGAGGAATTAGCTTAACTACTTCCCACTTAGTAATTTAATGTTAATGAGTTTATTCAATTCAGGAGAATTTGGATGGCGGAAGTTATCTCTTTGTAAATTCAGTTTTCAGTGGATTTTTCAATTATCTATCAAGTTATCAACTAACCGAATGATTAGAAATTACTAAATTTAGCTAATGTTGCAATATTGACTAGCTTGGGTCTTGACGGGATAATGTGTAGAGGCTCATTGTATGCGTCAGATTATACTTAATAGTTGTGGTCATGAAGTTGTAAGAACAATGTAGCCGATGAGGTATTAGCTAGTTTATACTTAACTAGGAGGACAGGATGACGGGTTCAATGGAGGTAGGGTGGTGCTGGTTATCTGCTACCCATTTTCCATTCTTCTTTGTTGTTTCTTTGAGCCAATAGAAAAGTATATCTCAATGATTTGTGTTTTTCGAGACTTGTTTACGTGTGATTGTCCTTTGTCATTGAAGAAGAAACGGATCGCGATACCTATATCATAGATGAGCTAATGAATGGAGATTTAGAGATTAATTTGTGGTCTGGTCTTTTCTTTGCTGTTATGTTATGTATTCGACATGTATAGACCTCGTAATGTGTGAGTCTAGCACTCTAGCATGATGAAGTTTATTTCTAGAGGCCTTTGTTGACAAAATTGAAGGATAGATATGGTCAGAACTGTATTATGTGACGCAATTACATTGGCCACTGGGCCAGTTTATGTAATCCAAATATATGAACGGCTCAACAGCAATTGACTAGATAGGCTGTCATGTGTGAAACCCTTACCACTTGTTTGAATGGAGGGATTTGGATGAAGGAGATGAAAATGGAGGAGTGTCATTTCAATTGTTCGGTCAGTAAGTTGAATTGGAGGGAAATGGAACGATGCATTCCCCTTCCTATAAGCCAAATTAAAATCGTTCTCACCTAGGAAAGGCTTAAAAGTAAACAACATAGCTCCATAGTCCTTGCCCCCTCCTTCACCTTCCCTCATTCGATTGTATCCAAACAAATCCTTAAGATTCACTAGGGCAGATCCATATTCTAACATCATTCTAGTTAATTATAATACATTTTTCCCATGGTTAGTAAGTAGTAACACTGAAAAAAGCATTTTTAAGAAATGTTTGGGTAACATTGACATGATAGATATACAGAAAGTCAGAAACTGTACCCAGATACTATTTTCCAAAACTTTGAATAACTGACTCTGTAGTTTGTTTCAGCTACTCTTGCTTGTGACGATAATGTGACTTGTGACATCTCACAACCACATCCCCTTTTTAACATTATTTGAACTGGTTCTGAGAGGTCACAATAATGCAAATTTGCGTTGTTGTTGACCTGTATTTATGGCATTTAAAGAATATTTGGATTACAGTGTGCTGGCGCCACCTGTTCTCTTAACTGTAATCTCTGTTAGTGAAACAGCCGGACCCACGGATGTATATGAAAAAAAACAAAGTTTAGAACTAGATACTTTGACGACTGCTTAATGCCTTATTCCAATGATTACATTATATAATGCTTATTGCTTAGAGTAACTAAGTTAAGAAAGCGTCATCGGACTTGAAATGGTGAAACTCAGATAAGAAAGTGCGGTTCAATTCTGGTACTCTTGATAGATCTTTGAACACACCAGTTTTCACAATATAGTGGAAACATACCATATACTCCAACTTGCTTCTCGTTGGTAGACTAGATGTACATCTTTTTATCCTGATCATTTAGCGCGTTCCTTTGAACATAATAAGTTTATGTCTTAGTGTTCGAAAGAGAAAATAGATTGTACCTTTTCAGAAATTTATGCTATTTTATGCTAATTATCTGGAGTAATATCGAGGACACTTGGCTGACAGATATCAGGTAACCGTGCTCGAGCTTTTAGCTGAGTCAGCATATGTGCAGACTAGAGATAGGTCCCAGCACATGAAGGACTCTTTGAAATGCCAATTTGTGGAAGTACATTCTCCCAAAGGCCTTGAGCTCTCTAAAAATATAGAATATGCATCACAAGCAGCTTTGTGGGGAATTGAGGTCTGTATTGTAGTACAGTATAAATTGCATTTTCTTTGAAACTTTATTTTTTTTCTTGCGGTATTTATGGTGCAACGATTTCAGGGTTTACCGCTCCTAGGTGAAATATATCCACTAGGTGGCTCTGCAGACAGGCTTGGTTTGGTTGATCCTGATACTGGGGAATGTCTTCCTGCCGCTATGCTTCCTTACTGTGGACGGACTTTGTTGGAAGGTCTTATCAGGGATCTTCAGGTTTACAGTTACACTTCTACTGCTAAGGACTTCATAAATTCTCTGTTTTTATTTTTATTTTATTTTTCTCCGCTCAGTTAACTGTCAAGTGCCTTGTTAGTTATCTCTTTGCATTTTCACTTATGATTACATCTCTTCTTTTTAATGTATCAAGGCAAGAGAATATTTATACTTCAAGCTGTATGGGAGACAATGCATCACCCCTGTTGGAATAATGACAAGTGCTGCAAAAAACAACCATGAACGCATCCGTACACTCTTAGACAAGCTTCAATGGTTTGGAAGAGGTCGATCAAAATTTAATCTTTTTGAACAGGTTTAATTTGCAACCATATTCCAATTGACATTTTTTTTTCCGAGTTGTTTTTATCTGGTCAATTGATTATAACTGTACAAGGATATTGCTGGTATTGCTTGCAGCCTCTTGTTCCAGCAATCAGTGCCCAAGATGGTGAATGGCTGATTTCTGAACCATTTACACCAGTTTGCAAACCTGGTGGTCATGGGGTCATTTGGAAACTTGCACATGACAAGGGTGTCTTCCAGTGGTTTTACAGTCATGGAAGGAGAGGTGCAACCATGCGTCAAGTCAGGTAGGCTCAAAGCCTCAAACGCCCAACTTTTTAATCTGGATTTGTTTTCCTATCTTCTCTTATTTTTCTGTCTGTGTATGTCATTGAGCACTAATTGATGTCAATGACCTTGCAGTAATGTTGTGGCTGCCACAGATTTAACTCTGTTAGCGTTGGCAGGAATCGGCTTACACCATGGAAAGGTTCGTTTGGATTCTCTCTTATAATTCATCCATCGAAATACTGGTAAAGCCGTTGATATTTGGCTGTGGATAGGATATATCATCGTCTTTCCCTTGGTCCATGATCTCTTTAGCACTTGAGTATATTACTGTTTGCTCTCCATTTGAGTCAGTATTACCAAGGAGTTTTCGTATGAGTGATGGACTTTGGTCTTCTGAGTCCGATTGTTTGAAGTGATCTATATTATCCTGATGGGCTTGTTTACTTTTTATTTTTTTAATTATCTTATATTATGATATATTCGACCTGCGGGTATTTCGGTGCCAAACATGTAGCATTTTAAGGCTGCAAATGGAGACATATTCCATCGCACGGTTCATATGCGTTCTATATGTCCGTGCTATCCAACTTCAATTGCTTTGCTTCTTGCTTTTGCAGAAACTAGGATTTGCATCGTGCAAGAGAAACCCTGAGGCTACTGAAGGGATTAATGTTTTGATTGAAAAGAAGGAAAAAAGCGGGAAGTGGGCTTATGGCCTTTCATGCATTGAGTACACCGAGTTTGATAAACTTGGGATCACTAATGCGTTTTCGCAAAAGAGGTATTGTCGTCTATGAAACTTATCTAAGGCTCTTTTCGTTCACTTTGAAGAAGAAAAACACGTCAAGTGACCTTTATATATTGTACATGGGTGTCAAAATCAGTTAGTGTACTAAGCACTGAGGCCTCTCAGCCTGGTAATCTGCATTTACCGCATACTTATAGTGCTTACTGTGCTAGTTTGTATTTTGATTAACCAAATGCTTGTTTGCATTTCTGATTTTGTTTTGCCTCTGTATTTAATGGTTCCCCAGCTTGCTCTCTGAGTTTCCAGCCAACACAAACATTTTATATGTTGATTTACATTCCGCCGAGCAAGTTGCATCACGAAATGATGACACCAGTTTACCTGGATTGGTTCTTAATATTAAGAAGCAAATTGAATTTATCGATCAGTATGGTATCACGCGCAGGTAAAACTACATCTTTTGATTTTCGTACAACCCCTTTCCTTGCCTTTGAGACAAAAAACATTAAGGAATGCCGGAATGCCCCTCATTCATAGTTGCTTACTTGTATATCAATGAAAAAGTTAATTCTGTAGTCTACAGACAGATATAAAAGCTCTTTTGAAGGACTTTTAACATCAGTCTGGCTTGTTGCAGAGTGTCTGGTGGCAGGTTGGAATGCACAATGCAAAATATTGCAGATAATTTTTGTAACACCTATGGATCTCGATGTTATGGAGTAAAAGAAGGTTTTGAACTTATGCATGATTGAGACACTGTATTTTATTTAGTTTTTGTTATTTGAGAGGTTGTATTTTATTTAGTTTGCGACGTGCCTTATTATATCTATGCTGATTTATTCATCTTCCTGATTTTGACAATAATAGCAGATCATCTGGATACGTATATGGTATATAATGAGCGAAGAAGGGTCACATCATCCGCTAAGAAGAAAAGAAAGCATGGGAACAACTCTCTTCGCCAGGTATTCAACTTGTAGAAGCGTGCCCCCTTAACTTTATATGGGTATGATAGCCGTTTACATCGTTGTAGGCTTTTCTCAGATATCCTTTTGTTTATATGGTGTAAACTTAAATGCAAAATCTATTAGTGTTATCTTGTGTGAGACTTTGCATGATAAATTGGAAGATGTTCTCTTGATTTATATCATAAAGAGTGCAGAGAAAGTCCGTTTAGTTGAATGTCGGTCACTGAGGTACAACATTTCTGTTTCATTGACATCAAAAGGATGCTAGTATAAGTGCGATTTTACGCTAGAGTACTGCATAAATTTATACGATAATGAAGGCTAGCAGCTGCTCAGAGTCTTAGAGAAGCTAGTGACGATTGTGTTTTTTGCTATTTGCAGACTCCAGATGGAGCATTGTTGGACATCACAAGGAATGCTTATGATCTCCTTTCCAATTGCAGTATAAAGCTTCCAGAAGTATGCAATTTCTTATCACCTATAACTTCTATCTTTAGACATTTTATAATCTATTGTGCCTTCATGGCAATCTATCATCCCAAATAATTAGTATTCATGGGAAAGATGCTCTAGTTAGAAGGCAGATGGCCACTTTCTGATGAATGCTCTAATTAAATAGCCTTTAAGATGAGTTCCTGGTAACAGTTTATGGCCATGGTTACTATGCTAGAAAGAGATGGTGCATTAATTTACTTTTGGTATGGAATCAGAAGCTGGTGTAAATATTAATTTTGAGGAAAGCTAAGGCATTATATGTGTCAAGCAATTAAAATTCGAACTTTATATTCTACAGGTTGGAGGTAATGAAAACTACATTGATTCTGGTCCTCCATACCTCATCTTTCTACATCCCGCTTTGGGTCCCTTATGGGAGGTTTCGAGACAAAAGGTGAGCTTATTGCCTTTCATAACTTTTGCAAGTCAGATTCTCTAAGATCAACCTCCCTTCTCTTTTAGAAGTGGGGAGAGGTTTTTATTTTATTTTATTTGGTAAAGGAAGCCATTAGGCCGTTTTTTACGTTGACGGAACTAGGCTCAAGTCATGAGTACCACTTCTTAAGATTTCAGCTGGAAGTAGCAGAGAGGATGTCTTTTTTAACGTAAAAGAATGCAAGCCTTTGATTTCTTTGGGAATGTTGGTTCTACCATTCTCCCAATAGTAAGGAAAAGGGGGCTTGAGAGTTTTTTGCAATCCTGTACTCTTTGGTTTTTATTACTGAACCATTTATTGTTTGCCTTTCTAGTTTCATGGAGGTTCCATATCCAAGGGCTCTGAGTTGCAAATTGAGGTTGCTGAGTTCTCCTGGAAGGATGTTGAGGTGGTAGCTGTTTGAACTAGTATATATTAAAGGTCAGGGAATTGAAAATTCTGTAGCTGACTTGATTGTGTTTCAGCTGGATGGCAGCATGGTCATTTTGGCAGAAAATGTGATGGGCTCAATAAGGCCTGAGGCAAGTGAGGAACCTCTGCTAGAATATGGCCACAGGTAGTTTCTGCAACCATCTTCCTTGTGGTATGAAAGGCAGGAGAAGGAGAACTCTCATAAAATTTGGTGGTTTGTGTAGGTGTGCGAGATGTAGGCTGCAGAATGTCAGGGTGTTTAACAAAGGGATTGACTGGGACTGTGGAAGCAACATATACTGGAAGCATGAGGTGCATCGGATTGAGGGTTTGAAGATTATACTGCATGGAAATGCTGAATTTGATGCGAATGATGTCACTTTTGAGGTAAAATTCCGTGATATAGTATTTGGCATTATAAGGTTTTGCTAGGGTCCTAGCCTGCTATGGGAAATGCTGAATCGTTCAAAGGATGTACAACACTATTACCTAAATGCCTACAGAACCACAGCCTTACATCCTTACCATTTTGTTAACATCCTTACCCTTGTGTTAAGTGTTAACAACACTAAGAGAGACTGAAAATTGCGTTGGGTATTGCATCAAATGATTGATGCTTCGCAATAAAATGAAACACTATCAATATAGTGACTGGTCTTGCTTTATTCCATTGTAATGAATTATTTTAAGGAGTCTTGCTTTATCAATATGTCGGCTGAAACATATATGCAAATAGCAAATTTTGGGTCAGGTATTTTTCAGTTTGTAAGCGATATACAAATGTACAATCAATGTAGATCGACCTCAGAGTAGGTCATCCTGACTTGATCTCAGTCATTGCACTATAAATTTGGTTGAGGCTACCTTAAAATGTTGGAGTAACCTTTAAAATCTTGTAGTAACCTTTAAAATCTTGATAACTCAGGTTGTGATGCAGTGTCTATCAAGATTTAACATCATGCTCCATTTGTATATGAAAAAGACTGCCAACAATATTTTGCTGAAGTTTATTTAATTGCACATAGCTTCAGATTTTGTCACTTGTACGTCTGACTGTATATTAATTAATCAATGAAGAGTCTATAGAAGCCAGATCTGTAGTTCCGTGGGCCATAATGTACAATTACTGATGTTGATATACTTCATCCGCGTAATTTTATCCTCAGCGAAGCATTTAACAAACTGTTTCCAATGCAGGGGAATCATGTATTTGAGGTTCCTGATGGTCACAAGTTGAAAATTACATCTGCTAATCCAGGTTTGTGACGAGTATTTCCAATCAAAGATTATTGCACGTTCATCTGCATTGCCACTATTTTCATGCGAAAGACCAGAATCTAAATTTAAATGAACATTCACGGTAATAAAGGGTGTAGAAAACTTTTCCTCTTTAGGGCTAAGGGTAAAAAAATCAGTCTGTGACCTGTTTCACCTGTCACCAATGTTTCCCATTTACCTTAGTCATCACCGATTTATTTGTTAGGTTGGTCGAAATTTGAGCAGATCAGATTGACAAACTTATAACGAATGACAGCGTTAATTTTTACCATCAAGGACATATTTGCCTGAAAATTGTTTAAATCTAGACTGCTGGGGCTGCCCACTATGTTAATATTGGAATAAAAGGCTTTGTATGAGTAATCGGTTTTTCTTAGTCACTTTGTGCAAACAGAAAAGACTAATTTATGTGCCACCATGAAATCACAGAATTCTTATTAGGATCTAAACTAACAAGGTTACTCGTTATCTTTCAGGTTTGTCACTGCAATTAGATCCCATTGAAGGTTCAAAGAAAGATAATGGAAGCTGGTTTTGGAAGTACAAAAGAGATGGAACCCACATTAAGCTGGAGATGGTAGAAACCTAGAATACTAATTTTATTTTTTTCCGTTCATGGCCGTGAATCATGGTTCACACTGGAGCTCTCGGTGAAATGACGCACTTCCTCTGATTGGTTGAACACAAGTTGAACCTATACAAGCGCTATTCTTTAGGTACGAGTCTCACTAGTAGTTCCTTAGCCCGGAGTGTAACTTCAGTTTGTAAATGTTATGTAACACCATGAGTACATGAACAGTGCCCATTGTTAGGTTGGGTTAAGTGTCTCAATTCCATTGTTGCACATAGGATATTTCCTTTTATATCATTCATTTAGGGTATATAATGTATAAATTGTGTAGAGAAATATTGTAATTACTTAGTAGTGAAAAGTATGTGATAAAAACAGTTGAAGTTTGTCTAATATTCAGTCTTATCTACACGCCTCATGTGCGACGGCTCAAGATTGATGAGTCGAGTTGATGGCAATGTTGATATATACAAATTTAGATCTTCTCCATTTCTCCCTCCTTTCATTTCCTTTTAACGGTGGCTTATATTTTAGAGCGATCTAACGGTGCAAGTGATTGATGAGATTAATGAGGAATACTAATATAATATAGGATTGTGAGAGGAACTGGACAAGAAATTGAGAGAAGGAAATTGAGAGGATCTTTGCTCGATAACTATTGCCATCCGGCCTATTGAGCCTTTTATTCTGGATGAAATCCTTGTCATTTCTCAAAAAGAAATGAAGATTTATTTCCTTTTGGCATTCTAGGTTAAATTTTTAATGATCTAACGGATCTAATTTCATTACAAGAAGCAATTTACTGATAAATGATAATAGAAAATATATTAAAATTTACTCTTTCGTTCCGGTCAAATGTTGTCCTTTTGTTTTGGCACAAAGACAAAAGAAAGTGTGGGGAACCATTTGTAGTTCCACTTAGTGGATACAAGTGGACAATAGTCTCATTGAGAGGTGAAATTACTCATACAAAACCTTCTTAATATAGAAATTACAACATTTGACTGAGACACCAAAAAAAAAATATTACAACAATTGACCGGGACGGAGGGAGTATCTTTTGAGAAGACACGCACCTTTGGGGTAGAGTCAAAGGCAGTTCTATTATTGATAGCTTTTTGAAAGAAAAAAAAACAAATAAATTCACCAATCAAGTGACTATATCAATAACGGCGCATATCCGTCTTCAATGATGATAAATAAAATAGGGGAGGTTTGTCCTCCCACTGGACTACTGGAGTACTATGTTCTTTACAGAGTATATCAACTTCAAATCCAAGCCAACTGACATCTAATGTACCATGTTTCAATGAGACTTCATTACTTAGATCTCAGTCCTTTCCCTAGCATAGAAACAGTCGAAAAACTTCCACAGAACTTGGAATTCAAAAGGGGCTACTCTTATTTCGCAACTCACATGAACCCTAGTACCTAACAAATTAACTCCTGAATATCGTTGACAGTAAATTATACATCAGTAATCAACCTATAAAGTTGCCATAAAAAATGAAGATGGATGGAAAACGGTCTCATATAACTTGCAAAGGCTTATGTTTGCTGTGCAGTTTCCTTTCTGTAAGCCTGCAGTCTCTCTTTCAGTTTTTTGCTCTCTTCAAAGTTACTCTTCCGCTTTACAGCTTTCTGAGAACAATTTACATTTCTCACTACTAATGATTTATGTACGGAAAAGTTCCAAGAGTTACATACATATATAAATAGAAGTCGACATCAAAGGAAACAATAATTACCTCCTGCCTAAAGCAACGGTCAAGTTTAATCTTAAGTTGTGTACAGTCCCCAAAAAACTTGCCGTAAGGGTGTTCCGCATGACATTTCTGGAATTCCTCTATTATCTGTACAATTTATCAGTTAGTATGAGAGCTATCTGCTATTACGAGTATAACATAAGGAATCAAGGATCACAAAAGCAGCGTATAAAAAGTGCAAATCGAGGTAAAATCGAAACTGTTTTAGAATATCTCAATGATAGTTAAATCGGTCTATATGCTAAAGAAAAAGGTATAGATGTAAAGTAAATAATCATAGTAAGATGAAATACTTCTAAATGTGAACTTTGCTCAACTTACTTCAGCGCACATTGGATGTCTGTGTAATGTCAGTGGAGGATGCATCTTGCATAAAACTAGCAAAATTTCGTCAAGGAAAAATTTAAGAATTGGATATAGATGTAAAGTAAATAATAACAGTTTTCCTGTCTGGATGAAAAGAAGGAAATAAAAAACATAGCATGAGAAATGTAGCACACCCGATATTAGGTGGTTTGATCAACAGATAGGCAAGACTGTATATGTCCTCTTTCTAGGACACTTGACAACCTGGAAAAAAGAAAAAGGAAGTCACAAAAGCATCATATGAAAATAGGCATATTGGTATTACACTCACTTCTAACACTTCACCTCTACTTGCCACTTACCTCATTACCTAAACCTCAGCTCAAAATATTGCATGCTTCTAAGAGTAAATGTGTTCTAAATCGATATTCAACATGCTCCTTAGTAGAGACAGGGTGGGTGCAAATGCTAGGCCGCTAATCAGGTCACTCCTTTCGCACAAAAGTGATCCTAAATTGTTACTGTGAAGGTACTCTTAAGTCCCAACTAATATACATTTTGATGAAGTCCTGTGGGATAGAATAGGAAGGTTGGATTGTAAGGTTACAATGCAAGTGCACACTAGTTATGGTAATGAATAAATTGTCCAATATCATACAACAAGGAGTGTCGAGCCATTTTCGAGATACACGCATGGTGGAGTTCAACAAAGCTCGCCGGATAACCTGACAGTCTGACACATCTGTGGCATAAAACTGGTCGTGGGCGTTAATATGAAATACGACAACTTCAACTTGTTTTGACAAAGTCGCTTGGGATGACCTCAAAATGCAGAATTCGAAGGTTAAAGTAAAATATAAGGATACGACTAGGAAGATATGCCTGTACAGGATAAATTCAACTGAAAATTGGCAGAGCTTCCTAGGGGTATACAATTGTACATTGATTGTACTAATATCGATTTATCTATTCTAAAATAGCAAAGTTGCATATCATGTTCTTTTTAACATCGCTCTAGACAGGAATATAACATCCAAACAACTAAACCATAAACACATATGGAACAAATATGAACCAATGGTTTATGCACTTAGACGCTCACAAAATTGTTTACTGTGCATTAAAAGGCAACCTAATGATACCCATTGACCATGGTGATACCAAAAAATTTAGTAGCAAAACTTAAATTGGTATGTCATCACAACATCATCGTGAATGAAATCAGTCAACAAAAAATACCACTAAGCAGCTAAAAAGAACACCATGTGGCACAAATGCGGCTCCTAAGTACTTGTGACTTTATGAGTTAGAGTTGACATGTAACAACCTTAATTCATGTCGTAAAAGTTACTCGAGATAGCTCTGAAGGCTAAATTCGAAGGTTGTAATGCATACACGCGATGACTTCATAGGGGCATGAGGTACTATATTAGATCGAACATTGACAAAAAAAAAAAAAACATCCTAATGGAGTGCATGAACTTGGACAGTTGGACTACTGTGATATACATTGATCTAACAAAATAATAAAGTCATCTATCGATTCACACGAGCTCTAGTGACACCAATTGTTCCAATATCATTTAAAAAAATAAGTCTTTTATCAAGCTATTCTAGACATCATATGTGGTGGTGGGCATGGTGGCCATACCAGGGGTGGAAACAGGATTTGACTAAGGGGTAGGCACAAAGGAAAAAATTACGGACAACATTTATACATAAAAACTCCAATGTCGTCATTCTCAACTTGCTCTTCCTAATTAAGGTCATTTTGAGATACCGATGACGATGGAGAAGATAGTAAAGTGGGTTTTTTGTGACTTTTGTTCTCGACTCTACAAATATGCTAGTCTTTACGTTTACGTGTTATCAATCTACCAACAAAATATAGACAATTTAACCATTCAACATCACAATATATTCAAATAGAAAACATACATATCATAAATAAATGGCTAAGAGACTAAGATTCTAAGACCTAAGTAATAGCCTTTTTTATTCCCTAACTATCTTCAATAACTCATACCCTGTCACTTTTGAATAACATGTTATTATCACATTCACCTTCTTTCCCAATTCTTTTCCAGATTGATTTCATTCGAAACCCAGAAAATTGGGTATCCATTACAAGTTTTACTTGTCCAAAAAATGAAGTAAAAAATGAGAAAAAGAAAAGGGAAAGTTAAAGAAAACATGGAATTGCATACCCAGTATTCCAGTAAGTAGAAAAGAGAGAAAAGTTTACAGATTAAAGATTTAGGGTTTGGGTCTTTGGGAAACATAGAAAATAAGAAATAATTTAATCCAATTATCAAAACAATTATAATTACACAATTAAACAAACAATTTAACAATAATAAGTACTCCATAATAGAAGTATATCATTAATCGATTTATTTTAGTAAAATTTTAAAAATTTTGAGAATTGGGGAAGAATAGAAAAGCTCTTACCGAAGCCGACGAGGAGGAGTGAAGCCGAGGTGCCTCCGGCGAAGAGGTCAAGACTCGGAGGAGGGAGGCTGTGGTATCAGAAGGCTAAAATTACAAGGTTACAATACAAATTGCAGACAAAATTCCAAGGTATGGTGTCAAAGTCTTTATGAAACATCTTTCTTTTTTATCCATTTCCTCTCAGAATCAATATTATACTATATATTTTAATCACAATCATTAATCTTTTCATTTTCAAGTAAATTTACAACCAACCGATCGGGTCCAAAGTTCATCCGAACCTTTGAAAAGTAATGGACCTCCATTTCATTCTTACTCCATCTTACGGGTGCATATATATTACTCAGATAAGAATTTGTTGAACAAGAAGTCCAATATATCAAACAATAAAGAGGACTGTCAACCGTTTTCGAGATATGTCCAATACCATCTCATCAAACATGTTCCTTTAGTAAAGCTCTCTAAATTACTACTCCCCTCCTCCAAATTATCACACAGACTTCAATAAAACCCTTTTACACAAGTCTGTGTGAAACCACATTATTCACACCCTAGAGTAACCTCTTACATACAGTTAGTTATCATTTTAGCACTTTTAGAGACCAGACCAGAGTATTAGTTAACATTATTTGATAACTCATGTCCCTTTTATCAGAGATAGTTACAGTCACTTTCTGATAACCAATTTCCTACCATTGGTGATCACTTTATCACTAAGTGGCCCTTTTATCTTTACCCGCCGTGAGTTTTTAATTGAAGTAATATCAAACCAATTTACAGAAGATTTGCTCTGAAATTATATGACCCCCCTTTGCTCTTGTTAGCAGAATGACATCAAATGGCAACAAAATCGATTTGGATAGAGAATATAATGCCACCGTATTATTACTCCGAAACAATCGTTTTCACATTTGCGTACTAAACCATATAGAAAATATAATGGCAAAATGGATGTCGTTCTACCAACATCGATTTTACCATTATAAACTCTAAACAAGTGAGAAAATCATTATATGAATCCAACTACACAAACTACATTATATACCGACATAGTCTTCCGATAAATCAATGATCGGAATTGATAACATTGACCATATAAAGGATACTTTATATTGTACATAGTATACAATGATCATATATCCACATAAAAGTGAGTCAATTACCTGCATCTTTCCCTCAAATTCGAAACCCTAAATCAACTAATATTTGTAATTGGAAACAATTTGAAACCATAAAATGCATAAACTAAGAGTATAAATGAGTGCTAATTAATAATCACAAGTTTCGCATCAATAGTTGGGCATAATATATGAAAAATCAATCGAAACATTGAAGATCAATAGAAACCCTAATTTGATCATATAGAGATTATAGACAGAATTCATGATATAATAAGGAAACCAAGAGCAAGAGAAAGTAGCTTACCAGAGAAGAGTAGCGGTTAAAACTTAAAAGTGGTCGGGAATTCTCGAGAGGGAAACTAAGAATGCGTTATAGCCTCCGATTTAATTATCTTCTACTCCAAAAAAAATGACTGTAAAGCTTTACCCGGCCCGATAGACCCGTCTAAGCCTGCCTCGACCCGTCGAAAACTAGGGTCGAGACCGTGTCAAGCAAATACAAGTATACAACCCGACCAGCTTTCGACCCGGACTAGCCCTAAACTCGGACTAGGGTCGAGACTGTAAAGTTGGTAATGAAGATGTAACAATAGATATCAGTTGAGATATTTAATTTCAATTTTTTTATTGTGTCAAGGTATACAAAAAGGCAAGAAAAAATGATAGTGCAGCATTATATAAGTTTCTCATTATTTTTATTAATTATAGAGGTTATGTGGCAAGAAAATGAGAGGTGACACGTGTCACTTCATTGGAGGCTTAACAAGCATTTTTATATTATTGTAAGATTTATCAAAACTTTGTTTGTTTTTTTGTTACAATAAAGGTTAGTTAACCTTGTTGAGCATCATAACTAATTAACGAAGTATAGCATTAAACAAAGTTGTTTAGTTAATTAATATTGTATAGGATGAATAAATTAAAGTTGAGCATGATAACTGAACAAAATGAAACTAAAGTAGAGGTGGTTTTAATAGGGCTAGTATAGTGATTGGTGATATATTTTTCTTACCTTAAGATATCATGAGTTATGTTACCCGAATAAATTGCTAGTCAAGAATTGTAAATTCTTATGTATAGTAAAGTGTATAATTAGTGTTGTAAATTGTAGCTTAGCAAATACATTGTACCATTTTACTATATATTGAATAAGAACGCAATCTCCCAAATTGGAGATTACAACAATTAACATGGTATCAGGCAATTAACAAGTTCAATCCTTTAATTAAACATGTTGAACAATTTTTTTTAATGTTCTTTCACAGTACATTTTACCCAATTAAATAAGATTTTTTAATGTATAACTCAATTTTATGTTATAAAAAAATTGTACACATCCTCATCTATCTAATCTCAGGATCTCCCCTGGCTATATTAATCGTAATTACCAAGTAAAATTTGCTTCAGAAGTGTAAAACGACTTTCTTCCTCCTTATCCAGAGTAGGCAAATGCGATTTATTCATTTAGATGGATGAGAAGTTAAGATGGCATGGCATAATGCACTCCAATCACAATCAATGATCAAATCATAGTTACCAAGCCTACATCCCTAACTAAGAAATATTATTATTGCTTTACAATACAATCAAAATCAAAGCAAATAGGTCAACGAATTTAGCTCACTTTTAATGTAACGTCAATGTTGATCGTAAAATCAACGAGTATTATTGTATGTATTAACAACTTGCTTCCAAAATGTGCATCTTTTTCTTTTACTCCCACCGAAAATGGTAACACAAATTACTAATTACCTCACTCTACGAGTATTTGTCCTGGTCCGTTCATTGTTAGTTTACTTTTGAACTATGCGTTCGAGTGTGGCCCATGCAAGTCTCCAACATTGATCTTGGTTGCATTGGGACTTTAGTGATCCATTTTCTAATAGTATGTAACACCTCGGCCAAACCGTGGGTCAGGAGTGATCAGGAGCGGTCACTCACGTTAACTTGTTAGGCTACTTACATGGTTCACATATCAACATGAGTCCTTTTCCAGCACATTTGTCCTCATTCTTACACATTTCGGGAAACTTCCTAGGATATCACTCATCCTAAAACCATTCTCCGCCAAGCACGCTTAATTGTGGGGTTCTTTTGCATGGATAACCAGAAAAGAAAGTATACTTTGCTTATATAAGTAGTACTTTCAATAACTTTAAGAACTAGTCAGTTAAGATTTGGTCCTGATTCAATGTTAAACTCAGCTTCTTTTCTCTTTACCTATAACCTTGGTTACACATACCTCATGGAACCAGTGTATCTCTCTTTCACCCTTTTCGATTGTTACTCGTCCTTCTGCCTTTTGCTTTTCTTGGTAGGTGGTCCTCTCCTCTGCAGGATTGGTTTAAAATAAATGTCGATGCAGTCTTATCTACCTTATCCTCTTTAGCTAGTTTGGGACGTGTCATTAGAAACAATAATGTATGTTCGTGGGCTTGGCGTTAGTCGTCCACCCGGTTGATTGTCTCTAACCCTTTTATTTGTGAGGTGCTTGTTATTAGGGAAGCTTTGCGTTTTGCTAGTCAGTCTAATATAATGATAAATTTGTGGTGGCTCAATTGTGTGCATGTCCCCCATTTGCTAACATTATTCTTGAGTATATAGAATAATTAAAGGTCTCACCTCATTTGAAAATTATGTTTGAGAAGAGATTGGCGAGTAAAACCACATTTGCAATTGCTAGTTTTCTATATCATGAATGGTAATTTTAGTGGGGATTTTGCCCCACTCTTTGGTACTTGATTATTGTATGTTGGAGTTTGTATCGACTTACATGCCACTTATTCCCGACTCTTTCCTTGATGTAACTTGATTATTTATTTATTTTCTTCGTCGCGGTTATTTGTTTACCTTTACTTTTTGCACAAAGATTAAGAAAAAGGAGAGGACCATCTGTGGTTAGCACTTAGTGGTATTGGATAACATGTGAACAATAATCCCATTGGATGATCAAACAAGTCATTAGAAACATGCTCAATATAGAAAGGTAAACAAATGAACGAGACACCCAAAAATAAAAATGTTAACTAAATGACCGGAATGGACTGAGTATTTATTAAGTACTCGTTTTATCCCCACACCAAAATAAAATCGCTAGCTCATATTTTGAATCCTGGCCCCGCCTATGATCATACTCATATTTGGGACTTGGGAGCCTTAGGGAATTTAGAGTAGTTTCTCACATTGTAACAATATTTTTAAGGTGGATAAAAAGTGTCAATCAAAGGTGTATAATGTGAAAAGGCATGAAGAAAAATAAAAAGATCTGAAAGAGGTGAACATTATAAGCCACATACTTGATATAAATAGACTATATAGGTAGGATAAGATTGTAGTAACTAAATGCTAGACACACACACACGCACACGCTCGGCATTCAGTAGTAACCATGAAGACAAAGGGCTACGAGCCCAGGTCCAGTTCCTCTTGTGCAGCCTGCAAGCTACTCAAGCGACGTTGCACGCCTAACTGCATCTTCGCCCCTCATTTTCGGGCCGACGAGCCTAAGAAGTTCGCCAAGGTCCACAAGGTGTTCGGTGCTAGCAATGTGAGCAAGATACTCAATGAAGTCCCTGAGGAGCACCGTGAGGATACCGTGAATTCGCTCACGTATGAGGCCGAGGCTCGGCTTTGTGATCCTGTGTATGGGTGCATTGGTGCTATCGCGTTGCTTCAAAGGCGAATGGTGGAACTACAACATGACTTAGCCCTGGCACGGGCCAGGTTGGCTCGGTACACGACTTTTCAAAATAATAATAATAACGTGTCTACTCCGCCTTTCGGAGTGCACCATAATAATAATAGTGCTTTTAGTGGGAGTAGTGCAAGTAATGGGAGTATTATTGATGGGATATTAAGTAGCGGTCATGTTCATAATGTGTCGATTTGTAACAGGTTAGGGTCAGGAGCGAGCCAAAACGTAAGTATAAGCTCGCAATTTAGCCAAACTAATAATAATGATGGCTATGATTGTGACTTTGGCCAAGTTCCTCTCCTTCCTCTATGATCTCTATTTCTTTCTTTTAAGTAGGCCATTTTATTTCTATATATATATATATATATATGTATGTACTAGCATTATATGTTCCATGGTTCTTACTAAGAAATATGTCTTGTAAATATATCAATTTTAATTTATACTACGAAATTTAACTCTTGTAAAATTTATTACACCTATGATTCTATGAATTTTGCTCTTTCACTGTAAGATAAAGACGTTAACCTCCTGCTCTTAATGCACAGTACTTATGCTGTGTACCTAGATTTGCAACCAGTAGTACCTGAAGAATATGACATTAGAGCTCTCACCTATCAAGAATATATCCTAAGAAAATGAAATAAAGACGATATTTTTAATCAATGAAAGGTAAATATCAGTTACTCTTCTTAAGACGGAGATATACATCTTAACATTAAAGCAGGTCGAAGATCATTTCACTCGGTATATAGGACAAATGTTATACTTTTTGTGTACATTCTCTTTCTGTCTTCTACCTACTATTTCACCCGTTTTAAACTTGACATGGACTACCGGCTTTAAATGAGAATTTGACAAAAAAAAACAAAAGGTTAATTGAAAAAAGAGAGAAAGGAAGAAACAAGAAAGGAGAGAGTAGTGGTCAGTGGACAAGGCATTAATGTTGGTGTGGCCTAAAAACGTAGGTAACCACTGAATTTGGGTCACCACAAATTGTACTGGGTTGGCCATTTCCCTAAATTTGATTAGACATTTGTGTTTTAAGCATGCTCTTCACTTCTAAAACCCACTCATTTATCTTTCCCTTTTACTTCCATCATTTTTTATTCTACTTTTTTCTTTCTGAAATAATTCCATAGTAACGCGATTCTACAAGGGTTGTACACTAGACCGGTCTAGTCTTATTAAGGCCTAGGCTCGGATGCAGGAGGCTGTGCTGAGGTGGTGGAGCTCGAGCTCAGCAATTCGGGGTTGGCATTTGTCCGGCTGGGCCGGGCCGGGCTTCTTAAAAGGATTTTTTTAAAATTTTAAGTTTGAGCACACAAGGTCAGGCCAGGCCGGGTCTAGCTGGCATGCACTATTGGCTAACTCTAGATTCTACGAGGCTACGGTATACTTTTTAGTAAGACCCGGCCTAGTTAAGTTTAAGGTTTTAAAGTTTACCGAGACTGTTAAATAGTTACCGTGTACGTCCTAGGGTAACTTATTGTTGGCAATCATACGCAGAATATTGTGTATGAACATATCACTGTCCAGAAAATGGACTGTCTACCTAAGTATAAGAGGTAAACCAACTGGTCCACTTTACATGTGCACAACTAAAGGGAGATAATTTGATGTTTGAAGAGGGCCAGTGAAGGTGGGGTTGCGGAAAAGTTACAAGTGAATATATACATCAATAATAATAAGTAGTACTGCGTAATTGCGTATGTCTAAATATTGCCAAGGGTCGAGATAAGGCCAGGTCGGGCTGACCTGAGGGTGGGACGGGCTGGATCTGCCCACCCACACCCCCTGCCCGAGCCCTTAACCGGCCCGTGAATAGAGAGGACCGGGCCGGGTTGTTAGGGATGTCACTCGGACTAGACCTGTGGTGGGTCCTAAGCAAGTCGGGATGGCACGCCTTCTATGTACTCATTTCATTCAACTCAAATTTGTATTTATGCTTAATGCACAAGTTTTAAGTAGACAATATTAAGATAATAAAAGCACATCAATTGAATGAAAGAGTTGTTTTATTACTATAAAAAAGTAATACAGCTCAGTGGGTTGTATATATCATTTTTCTTAATATTAATAAAGTAATAAAAGTATACTACTTATAGACCTGTACTTTGCCAAATAAAGAAAGGTGCAAAGTGAAATGGAATGATCCAATGAGGAATATGTGCAAAGTGAGTTGAATGGACGGAGTATATATATATTTTTAAAATTTTGCCTAAAAATGGCGGGACAAGGCCGGGCCGGACTTGAAATAGGGGGCCTGGATCCAACCTGTGTATAGGCGGGCCGGGTCAAGCCGAACCAAAAGTGACTCACGAGTAGGGTCGGGCCGTGTTGGCCCGTTGCTTTGGCAAGCTCTAATACCTAGCTAGTAATTAGTGGCAAAATTAAAGGGATATAGTAGGGTCGCTTGCACCATGTTAAAGACTTTAAATGGTGAGCAACTCATTTAAGAAGCTTCTAGTATCTATTACGGAGTATATGGGAACAAGGATGATACACCATAAAACATACTCGTATAATATTAGAAACATGTTACTTAATTTAGTTGGTAAAGTTATTAAGTTTCGATTCTCGATAGTCGGTTTTAAATTCATTTTTTATTTTGCAGTTCTAAAGGTAGAAAATTACCAGCTCATACTCCTCCTAGCAATATACTACTCCGTATAAGTTTAGTAAACAAAGAAGTGAGTTTCATTGTTATGACATTAAATTTCAAGTAGTCTTAATAATAATTTTATAATTGTGTTGACATGAACAAGTCATAAAATTGATTACTAGACTCGAGATGAGCAACACATTTATTTAAAATAATCATGATGGACTTATTAAATGAAGAAAATCCAGTCCAAACCTTTAAAGTATTGGGCTTACTATGGATTACGAGCCCAAGTGATGGCTCAAATTCTAGAATTGAGCCTCTTTTAACATTCGCTCACTCTTCCCTTTCGTGGGTTACATTATTTTGGTCTTTGATAACAATAATTCAAAGTATACATACCTGATACCTCTTCTTCTCATATTAATTCATATTAATATTCAACTCAAAAAAATCTATATTATTTTATCATTTAGCTTTACATATGTGTTTCAGCCCATTATGACATATATTAGTATATTTAAAGCAAGTGAGAAGACTAATTAAGAAGCCAGTGAAGTATTTAATAAATAGTGTTTTTTCCGTCTTAACCTTTCTTTTACCTATTTTTGGATGCTTTAAACGATTATATAAGTCAATTTACTTCATATTTGATTAATTAATATTTTTACCTCAATTATTGTAAATAAACTTGTATCTTGATGCTTGTTATTGCTTTCGGCTTTATACTTTGTAATACCGAGTTGGAGAACCAAAAGAAGACCAAATCGACCTTCTATCCATGAAGTCGACGCGACCACAGGGTGGCACGTCCTGATAAGCACAGGATGACCAATTCAACCGCTTATTCTCGTTTCTTCTCTGTGGTTGTTGATTCTTGTGTATATATGCTCTGCTTTATATATATGTTAAGACACACAAGTGTAGCCCGAATCAATTTTAGTTTAAAGTAGGAGATTTAATTAGATTTTAATTCGTTTTAATCTTGTAGTGGTTATACTCTTTGAAAATTGTATTGAAGATTTAAAGTCTCAACTGTAAGGTAGCTAGATCACAACTTTGACCTATCAGTCTATCACCCATATCACATAGGTAGTGAACCCGACCAACCACCCTAGTCCTTTCTTGTTGTTTTGCGTTAATTAACTTTCCTTAATTTTAGTTATTTACTAGTTTTCCTCAAACTAATCGAAAACAAATAGAAATATTTAGAACAGTTTAGGCAACTCATTCATTTATCATCTATCTGGATTGACACCATAAACCCCTCATTAGAACATCTCCAATGGTAAGCAACAATCTTACTAGCTTAATTTTCCACATCATATTTTTAAGGTATAACACATGTAAGCAACAAACTCCTCCAATGGTAAGCTACTACAATTTTGGTTTAAATGAACCCACATGTATTCATTTAATAGACTTATTTTCTTTGTGGGTCCATTTGAGCAAGTAGCTCCATGGAGCTAGTAGCTCAAATTGAGCTAGTCTATGTGGCTCACTCCAATGGTTGAGCAAGTAGCTTAAAATGTTTTTTATTTGCAAGCAAGTCCTTTTCTCCAACCATTGGAGATGCTCTTATTAGCTTAGATTATTTGATCTTTTATCTTCAAAGAAAACTTTATGAGTATAACTTCAAATTACTTGTGGATGGACCTTGCCAACAAAGTCGATGGAAAAATGTTGGGTATTAGTTATACACTTATGCTCCACATAAATTCTCATTGAAAACTGTTACCATTCGTTAACTTGCCCTTCTAGTTGCATATTGAGAGAGAGGACACTATCTCTATTCAGCTTGTAACGGATATTGGCCGTATCAATGAAACGAGCTGTATAATCCATTACATGACCTAATAAAAATAGATACTCCCTCATATTCTCAATATTCTTCCCTATTTCCTTTTCGGTCCATTCAGGTTTTCTTCCCTATTTCTATTTTTGGACTATCTTTTATTAATATAATAAACCCACTAGTGTACTATATTAATATAATAAACCCACTAATGTACTAATTTTAACACCTTCTCTCCAATTACTTAGGTCCACTAGTGTACTATATTGTTTTTTATTCTTACCCTTAATCCTTGTGCAAATATCAAAAGGGAGGAATATTGAGAATAGGAGGGAGTATAACTTATAAGTTTCCTTAAAAGAAGAAAAGAGGTGAGCAATAAGATGAAACAATTGGATAATAGAATTAATAATAAAGAAATGAGAAAGTGGGGAACAAATGAAAGATGGGAAAGATTAAGAAACAGAGAGGTTGCGGCTTACCTGTGTGCCGTATATTTCTTTCTTCTTCACGAGTTACGATACTCTGTCTGTCTATCACATGCACTTTGGACCCCTCTCTACTCTCTACTACATTATCCATTCTTCTGCTTGATCCTATTTATTGCAACACAAACTCTCGTATGTGACGAGAAGATCCGTCGCAAATTTAAAACGGATTAATTTTTTCTTACAAAGAACAAATAAATGGCAAGTGAGAGACAATAAAGCCTCCTACTTGCCTTGCCACCTACTATTTGTGAGAGAGTTTAACCCGTCTTAAATTTGCGACGAGTTTCCCCATCACTAGCAAAACTTAGGGGTTGTTTGGTTACCCACTAAAAAACATAGGAAGTCTAATTCATGTGAATTGCAAAATGAGTAACTTGTTTGGTTACCCAAAATCACATGATTTGCAACTTCCCATGAACTCTAATTCCTCCATAATGGATGAAGTTGCTTACCTAGGTCCCCCTAGGTAAGTGAGAATGTCTACATGAATTACAATTCCTTTATGCAACCAAACAACATTTTCCTAATTCACATGAATTCTAAAATCATGTGATGTATCACTTCCTAGGCAATGAAAGTTCCTACATGCAACCAAACGACCCCTTATTGTTTATTACTCCGTATAACACAAATATTTCGATATGATTTTGGTTAGTAATTTACATGAAATCTGATAATAAGTTGCACCTCTTGTCACGTACTCGTAATTTTGTCAGTCGATGATACAAATTTGTCAACTGCATTCTTAAGTAAAATTCTTGAATTAATCGGAGATTAAGACCGACAATCTAACAAACTACGGTATAAGTGTACAACACAAAATATATTCCGTTTATCTTAATTAGCTACCGTATTTATGTTTTCTTTACTTGGGTGTCTCAAGTCATTATTAATTATTTATATACGCTTTTCTCGGTATTACTTTTGTACATTTTACATTTTTCACTTTTCTGCTGAAATCTTTGAGCCAAAAACAATCGCTAAGAATAATTGATCGAACGAGAAACTGTGTGCTCCGTACTATATTATGTTATTGAAGTGATCAAAACTGAAGATAGAGAGCCAACAAATCCCTTCGTAGTTAAATAATAGATATATTTTCTAACTAATTAAATCATAATACTAATTTTTTTTAAAATTTATGCATTATATCTTCTCCACGCACTCATATCTCAAATATTACTCATACTCACTACTTCCTTTGTAATTACAAGATAAATATTTTCTTTTGACACTTTGTGATCTTTTAGGTAACATTTTAACTGGACTACAAATTTCCAGCATATATAATATAATAAATTCTCCAACATAATTAAAATAACCTCTAATCTTATCGTGACTTTTTATAACATTTTAAATATATTATCGAAACTTATGAACTAACCCTAAAAAAAGTGAAAGGAAAATTAATAACACGAAGTACACAACTTTACGGAGGACGTATGCAAATATGCAATGTTGCTTGTTATCCAAGATTGGGGAGACCTTGACACTTGTAAAGAAGTGAGTCGTTTATCATTACATTTATAACAAATTCTCATTTAAGACTGGTGTATTATCTTAAATTTAAAACAGATTAATATACTTATATGAGATTGATAAGATAAAAAAATATTTGATTTTACATGTTTATATGATATGATATTTGACCGATTTTAAGCTTAAGGATAACAGACCGGTTCAGGGAGCCCTAAGATGCAACATATATGCGGCCGAAGATAGCAGTTGATACTCCCATATATGAGATCTGCTCGTCTGAAGACGCATTTTCCAGACACAAGTGGGCAAGTGCAGAAAACAGTAGATTAATAATCACTGAAATTTAAGTGTGAATTATTATTTCATACAATCCTGTCCCAAACTACCAACTTTAAACAATTCCACATGCGTTGCCAAGCCTGGTATAACCAGCAGCTCTACAACATGCAGAGTATTTTGCAGTAGTGGATAGATAAAGGATGATTTTACACATATAGACGTTACTCTATACGGAGTATAACTTGGTGTCCTTTATATTAGTCAATATCGACACACACAAGTCATGGACGAAGTTAGGGTTAAATTCTATCTAGGGCCGGAACTCCTCTAGTCCGTTCTGGCCTTCTCTTTTGTCGAGGTTTCTTTCCAAATGTATAGGGACATTGTCGCATATCCGTAAAAAAATAGTGAGGAGACTAGGTTAAATTAATTGGGCTACTCCTCCTACTACCAATTGGTTTAAGGTGTGTGGTTCGTGACTGGAATGAGAATTGAGTTTTGGGTTGGATTTGTAGACGGCTTGATCTTAGTCCCTTAACTTCCGAGGTCTTTCCTATTTGGGAGGGTCTCGCCTACGATAGCTCCTTGTCCTGTTCATGTCTTGTTAGCTCCGATTGTTTGTCCGATGTTAATTAGTCTTATTAATGCTCGTGATGATTTGGTTGCCCTCTTGTTAAGTCATCTTGGATTGCACAAATCTTTTAATTAAGAGTTTATCCATCTTTGAAGATCATCTTCAAAAGATGTTTTTTTTTTCAAATATAGTTGCTGACAAACTCGCAAGGCACTGCCTTAAAGATTCATGTTCAGCTAATGGATTCTTTTCTTTGGACATCGCTCACCTTTTGTAAACTTAATTTGTAATCATGATTTGGTCTTTCGAACCACTCTCTCCCAAAACCCTCCTTTTTTATGTATAGCTTGAATTGTTAATTTGGTTTTTAATATAGTGTTCGTCTTTTGCCAAAAAAAAATGATAATTGAAAAGCTAACAACAACTAATAAAAACTTTTACTGAAATTAGTTATAGAAGCTAATGAAACTTGGAAAATGAGATAGCGACACCCGGTGTCACTCATTTTGGGTAACACCCATGGCATAATTGTAATTTACTTCATTTTTGTGGTTTTTTTTAAAGTTTTAAATTTTTAAATTGATTAATATACAAAAGGGTATTGTTGGAAATTTAAATTAAGCTACATCTACCTAACTGAATACTAAAAATAAGGAGCCTAACTAAATTGGTTTTTATATATGTGGTACACTACAAGGTATGTTAATTTCCTCTGGATCTCGTTGGAGTCATCAAGACATCAATGGTGTGGTACTCCATACTTGGAAAATCAATTTGCAAAACAAAATTAATATGAAGTGCACTAATTTAATTATAAACGTCACTTGGGTAAAGTATAAATGCATATGTATCATCCACTTGCTCATTACTAGTTCATCGTTTGTTTAATTTACAATCATTAACAATTGGATGAAGTCCTAATCATCTATCAAAATACAATAGAATCCTAACCTGTAAATTATATTAATCACATCGGTTGAATTTCACTAGTCGTGTCACGTGAATGTCAATGTGTTTGATTATCTCTATTGTTATCAATATTGATACAGTAATTAGTTAATTAGTGATTGTGTCTTCAAGCTTTAACCATAATTTATAATTGCAAAGTTTAATTACATATTCACCCTTTATGCCTTTGGCGCAAAATCTAAATGGTGAAATTATCTTCATATTAATTTTATTATTTTAATTAGGGTGTTACTCAAACTCGGTAACACCGGGTGTCGCCCTAGCACCCTCCATAAAACTTTTGCTAAAGTAAATATAAGTTGTAATTTACCGTCTTTAGATAAGAACGAAAGGGGAAATGGGGATTTTAGAAATTACCTTAAGAAACTATATATAAAAACTTTTACCAAAAAAAGTTATACAAACTAATTAATAAAACTTTTGCTAATATTAAACAACTATAAATTGTAATTCAGTGTCTTTAGACAAAAAAGAAAGGGAATATGAGAATTTTAGAAATTACCTTGAGCAAATAGAGTGATAATTATGCTGAAATAGGAGTTGACCAGCGCCAATGAGTATCCAAGTTAGCTACATACGAAGTAGCTAGTTCTTTATGTTTGATCTTATTTCGTTTGAAATACCAAAAAAAGATTATATTCATACATAGTTTATGTAATATGATTATTCAAAACCGTATTATTATACCAAAGAAAAAATTGTATTTTTATATATATCAGATTCTTTTTAGCAATTGAGCTTGTGTATTGTAAATTTTTGGAGCGTTTAAAGTTTATGAGTTATATTTTAATTTTTAAACATCAAAACTCAAAATTAGCTTAATTTATATGTAAGGTTTTGTTGTATTTTTTTAGCTTCATATTTAAGTTAACGAGTTAAAAATTTTATAGTAAAACTCATGATTACAGAACCAGTTGTATGATGTATAATCTATGAATTGGTTAATCATATACGGAGTACTTTGTAGTTTGTATGGTTGGCTCGGGTGGTATCTGGTAAGAATATGAGACATGCATATTGCATACAAATGAATATAGTTTTTTCTTCCTTTTCACAAATTCACTTCGAGTACGCACATTTCGCGTTGGAAAGTTTCGTGTTTTGAGTGATTTCGAGTTTGATAAAAATCCTTTTGTAAACTTGACTCCGCTATTGTAGCTTTATCTCCTAACCCGCCCCCTTGATGTAATGTTGTAACTTTGTTGTCTTTCTTTAAATTATCGTCCCACTTTTAGCAAAAAAAAAAAGAGTTTGATCAAACGCATTTCTAACAAATTAAATATGACTATAGATCAGATAAATTTGACTCTCACGTCATTTTTTAGTTGTTTGGTTTTCGTCTTTTATTTTGAATCTCTAATCACTCATAAAAAACATGACGAGGTTTAACTTGTCAAGTCTTACTAAAGGTAAGAATGTCCAAAAAGAGGCATAGACCGGCAAAGCGGTCTGGGTACATTGCAGTCCGGCCAGGTCCATAAATATGTGAAGGTAGATTTCTGAACCGGCTCGGTCTAAACACAAGAAAATTTAAAAAAACCAAAAGATACCACTCCTAGTTGGTTTGGTCATGTCTGAACCTCTGAAAAGTCGCTCCAAACGGCCAAATCGGTTAGGTTGTTCCGATCTCCAATTTTCATATATAAACTTATCCAATCTGATGTCAATCTGATGATGTCGTATTTTTTTTAAACAAGTAAACAATCTTAACCAAAGGGAATAAATGTAAAACTCACAATTCACGATAATATATTCTTGGGTAATTTAGATTTTGTGTTGTAATGAGTTGAATTTTTTTTTTCCAAATTAGGTCAACATTTGGATTAATTGGATACAATGGATGCAAAGCAATATAAAGAGAAAGAAAGGCAGACAAGAACCACACCCCAAGAAACACTTACAGGCCTGAACCCAATGAGCAATACTTCAGAACTGTTCACCACTTCCTTCACTCTGCATGAAGCCGTGTTTTTTTTACAGTCCTCCAACCCATGCATATTACTCTCGAATATTTATGGCAAATGAGATGACGTCAACGGATCGAACCGAGTTTCAGTACCACCCAGGCGACCCAGGTTATTTTAGACATCATAAGAAATACTCCTTCCTATTCATGGTATTCTTCCCTATTTTTTTTTTCGATTATTCATGTTTTATTCCCTATTTTCTTTTTCGATTATTCATGTTTTCTTCCCTATTTTCTTTTTTGGATGTGGGGTAGGGTGTTTTGTGTGGTCTAAATTCATTTGTGTGTAGGGTAGTGTGTTTTGTGTGGTCAAAATTCATTTCTTTAATTAATCTAAGAGCCAAAATGAAAGGGGAAGAATAGATTGAATAGGAGGGAGTAGAATATAATTAACTATAATATATGAGTTTCAACTATCACCTTAAGAATGCCCATTGGCTGGCTTGAAGAGTGGTTGGTTAGTGCACATGCTCCCATACCATGTGCGGGTTTTTCCACTTGGTGAGTTTGTGAGATATTGGGGGCTGTCAGGATTTGAACACGTGACCTTTGGTCACTCTGGCTCTGATACCATGATAGATGAATCATCTCGGTTGAGATGGTTCATCTATCAATAAGTACTGAGATAATATTATCCAAATACTTAAAATAATCGAAGAAATACACATAAATTAAGTTAAATTTTTTATGCTAAGTGTAATTCTATTATTATATGGTATACAACCATCTAATACAACTAGATATAATCCAATTATTTTAAGCTAAGACAAATTCTCATTTTTGTGACAATACTTTTGTCACAAGCTTGTGAGTTGTGAGTTGTGACCCATCATAAGGTGTAAATGATAGAATAAGTGGGAGAAGGCTTGTAAAAGATCACAAGTGAGACTTTTTAACACTTTATCACATAGTCTTCGCAACTCGTAACATACTCTTTGCCATCTATTCCAAAGTTAACATTGACTTTTTAACACTATTTATATTAGTCTAGAAATGGTATTTTTTTTAATATACAGAATATAAGAGAAAATTTAGTCATGTTTAATCTAATTTTTTTCATTCATCAATTAAAAATATTAACATTACAAAACGTAACTCGACAATTAAAAAAAATGTCGACAAGTATGATTGAATGAATGTTACCCCTAAAATGTACATAAGGGAGTATAAATATAATAGAAATATAAGTTAAAAAATAAAAAAGAGAAAGAGAAGTTGAATAAAAACATAGAGAAGTATCCACCGCCAAAGATAACCATTTAGAAAGCATCCACGCTTTGTATTGTTTCTCATCTTCCCACCACCTTTCACATTTCTTCTGTATCAACGAACCACCACACCACTCTCTGTGTTTCCCAGACTACTCAAGCTCCATCAACCGAGGTTTCTCTTTTCCTTTTTTTTCTTTTTTTATTTATTTATTTCTCTTTTAAGTTTCCGAGATTTATCATGCATTCTCAACACCACCCATTTCAACCCCTCCACCTTCAACAACAACAACAGTTGTTCTCTCAACAACAACAACAACAACAACAACAACAACAACAAACTAGCAATAGTTCTTCTTCTTCTACTACTACCACAACAACAACAACAAAAACCGACAACGATAACAACAACAATAACAATAATAATACTAGTAGTACTAGTACTACTAGTATTACAAGCAAACGAGGACGTGGAAAGGGTGGACCCGACAACGGAAAATTTCGTTACCGTGGGGTCCGTCAACGCAGCTGGGGTAAATGGGTAGCGGAGATCCGCGAGCCACGTAAACGGACTCGTAAATGGTTAGGTACGTTTGCTACCGCTGAAGATGCGGCCCGAGCATATGACCGGGCCGCTATCATTCTTTATGGAGCTAGGGCTCAGCTTAATCTCCAGCCATCAGGACCGCTTCCCGGGCCTTATGGCCCGGGAAGTTCCACTTCTTCGCGGGGTTCATCTTCGTCTTCTGGATCGGGTACTACTCTCCGTCCCATATTGCCCAAGCCCGCATCCGGGTCCGGGTTTGGTGTTGGGTTAGGGTTAGGGTTAGGGTTTCCTTATTATCCGACGAAGATGGTTGGTTCGGAAATGGGGTCGTATGGTACATCAACCGGATCGTTTTCCGTACACCCGTATCAGTACGGGGGTACGAATATTGTACATGGACCTACGTCGTCCGTAGGTCCAGTACAATCTCAACTTCAACAACAACAACAAAATGATACGAGTATTTGTCAGGTTAATACCATGCAAAACTACGATGATACCGTTAATATTAATAGTAACCCTAGTACTACTAATAATAAAAATGGCATACGTCAAGACGAAGATAATCAAATATTAGTAGATCGAGGGCAGTTTCGTCAAGATGAAATTTATCAAAATTATGATCACCAAGATAATAATTTCCAACAAAATTATGGGAACGATAATAATATTAATATTAATAATATTAATAGTAATAATCATCGTAGTTTTTGTGATGAGATAAGCTCGTTAGTAGGTTCGGTGGATTCGGGTTTGTCTTTGTGTTCGCAATCAGTTGGTCATTCGGATCCGGGTCTACCAAACCTACCCGGTTCACCATTGGGTTGGCCACTTCCTTTGGGAGGTGAAGTGGATGATTTCCATAATCATGCAAGTCTTTGGGATTATGGTGATTCCTTCTTGTTTGATTTCAATTAATCATCATTAACGTTGCATAATACTTGCATGTAAGTTTTTGATGAAGGTATAATTAATTTCTCAATCTTTTTTGGTATGAGATTTTGATTAGATTAATTATACTTTGGGGAAAGTTGGTGGGAAGTTTGAACTTTGAAGGAGATAATATGGTCAAAATTGCACCAAACCCTAAATATACATGATCAATTTCCAAGGAGTTTGAATAAGTGGTAATTTAATTACAATTTTTAGATCTTTGAGAAGGATTTATTAGTAGTATTAATTACTTTTAGAATAATAAGGGAATGAAGAGTTATTTTTCTTCAATTTAATTCCCCCTTTTTTTTACTCATTTTATAGGAGAAAGGGTTCGTTTTGATGTCTCAATTCAATTTGCTTAGCATATATATAAGTATTTATTATATATATATATAGTTATATTATATTTACCTAAGGTATAGTACTATAGTGTAGTAAAATCATTATGAGCTAAATATTTGTTATTTTGTTTATACTAGTGTATTGTAGTATTGTTTTTATGTATTTGATCCTAGATCTTGGAGCTATGTTAAGGATGTTGAGAATTAGGGTTAGGGTTTCCCTTGAGACAAGGAGAAGTTAGTCTGGGAATGAGGAAGCAGAAAACGTTGAATAATTTATATTTGATGTTGTACTATTAAATGTTATTTATAATATCAGTGGTCAGTTTTATCAATAATGAGTTGTGATTAATTACATGTGAGATGTGACTAATATATATGTGAGCCACCATTTTCATTACTCTACCGGTTACTCGGTTAGCCTTGTGTAAGCCGGTAAATAGTAAATACTTTGAAAAAAATTGTCATTTTTTAGTGATAAAAGTTGTTACTATTAATCAAAAGTGGTCACTTTTTTTCTCTTCGTAGACGGTCTTATAGAATTTGCGGTGAAGTTTAATTACAAAATTGTCACTATAATCACCATTAAATGAAGCACATAGCTTGTAAAAATGACAGTTTTATGCATTTAAAGTTAAGAGTTTAAAACGGTTTTAAATGAAATTTTATGCTTGCTTATTTTTTTTTTGCTACAATATTCGTTCTTTAATGGAATGAAATACCGAAAAACACTCCCTTAACAGTTGAATTCCTAAATTTATATGAGTAATTCCTTAACTGTGAATAATTGTTTGATGCATTACTTATAATAATATATACTCTGTATTAATTAATCATGGAGTGAGTTTTGTTTCATCTTACAATAATAACATCAGAGCCTTGATATACCAAAATGCTTGGAATCGTCTAACATGATCACACGAATCACCCTTTAAAACCGTCCCAGGTTACCCACTTCATATGCAGTTCTAGTTCATCTAATTTATCCAAAATCATCCACCCTACACAAAAACAATTTAGGAAAAATCCAAGATACTCGACGAGGTATGCAAAAACCATGCAATCAAACTAGCCAAATAAAAAACAATATACCGTTTCTCAATGACAACAATCTTTGGTTGTACCTTGTACGGTTGAATTGGTAAGATACAATAAACGTTTTCCATCACATGGTCGTTTGTTTAGAAGGGAGGATAAATGTATTGTTGAGTTTATGGATCCGGTACTCAAGAGGGGGATGGGTGAATTGAGTACTCTTTTTACAAATTTCGTTGCTTAAGAAACTTAAAATCAAATTATCAGTACTGATTGTAAAATGAACAGCCTGTTGTACTGTTCAATCAACTTGTCGGTAGAGTACGTGACAATTTGTTCAAACAAAACAAAAGCAATAACGAATGTACTAAGGAAATCGTTTGTAGTCTTATGAAAGTAATCGTGATGGATAAACACAATAGACTATAGGTTGAGTCTTTGTGTTTGCGGAAGCGTGCACGATTATAAAAAGCAATAAACGAAATAAAGCAAATTAAAGAGAAACAAAACACAAGCGATTTTGAAGTGGTTCGACCTACACTCTTTAGGTCTACGTTACGTCCACTATCTCTCTTATTAATGTTTCTTTAATAATCAACCCCGACTACAAAGAAATCCCCACAACCTACTCCGGTAATGCGACTCGAGTACAAAACCCTTGTACCCCAACACCCCACAACTAACTCTAGTTGTGTAGACTCGAGTGCTAAACTTTTAGCACCCCAAAGCTCGATCTCTCTTTAGATATGAAATATTACAATCAAATATGTCTCTTTTACAATGTCTTCATATAAAACTAATAGAGACGAAATTGAATTCATTTAGCAAGAGAATCGAGCAATACAGAACAGAGTTGCAAATTAAACAGTCTCACGAACTGTTCGATATATAGACAGACACATTTTCAGAAAATATTTGCAAAATGAATTTAAAAGTTTAAAACATAAAAACCTAATTTTGCAAGAACGTTAAAGCACATGAAAAGGGTACTTATTTCTAAAATAATATTGTTGTATTTATAGGAGAAGTGTTGGAACTAAATCTCCTAAATTAAAGCAAAAAGATAATATATCTTGAGAAGATAATTCAAGAATATTTTAAGATAACAAAAAGATCTTTTTACTTATTCTCCAAGCAAAAATAACTTCCAAGATTTTGATCCTCAAATGCTATTATAAACTGAAAGTTTATTTGCTAGAATATTTTGTTCAAAGATATTATTGTTTATAAAATATTTTATTTTGAAATATCATTTAAGAAAAGAGTTTGGAAAATCTTTTCAGCAATTTCCATAACCAGATCTCAATTGAATAGTTCAGCGGACTGTTCAATCATTGCTCAGTAATATATCTGCTCGTTCCTTTACTTTTACAACACACATTACACTAAACAACGCCACACTTCTATTCAAGCTTCATGTCTTTATTAAATATCATTTGAACCTATACATACTTGAGAACACACACATTAGTAGCAACAAGGAAAACATTATACGAAATATTTGTCATCATCAAAAGAACATATCTCAACAGTATGGATTAACTGTAGTTATTGTTAATTAAACCGTAGACAATGATCTACATACTCGTGAAAACCAATAAAAAAATAATTAGTTAGTCTTCAATAAATCATTACAATAAATAAATAATTGAGACACAGAGGCTAAAATCACCTTAGTCAGGCCAATTAAGCATGAAAGAACCCTTTGTTTTAGTTTAGTAGACTAGATATAGTGATTTGCTCATAGAACGTTGTATTAAAAAAAACTACGCCATCACACTCCAACTCAATTGTGTAGATGTTTTGGGATTTCAAATCAAAATGTTTTAGCGAGTAGTTAAGGTGTTTTTTTTACTGAAATACTGAGCTTCATTGAGTTAATATGATTTTTGGTGCTTTAACTAGACCGACCTGAACTGAACTAAATTTATTTAATTTAAATTAAACTAAATTCAATATGATTACTAAATTTAGTTAAATTAAAATTAATTAGACTCAACCATATTTAAATTAATTTCTTAACCTAATTAAACTTAGAAGTAGCATAACTTACTTAAACTAAGTTACTTGACTTTATATTGAAGTATGTATATAATAATATATGTACTATCTTAACCTTTTTAAACTTGAATAAATTAAAAATTAGGGACCTCCGATCAGGCTTATCCTGCTAGCTTGCCACCAAAGAAATGTAAGATTAAACTAACTAACTTAGCATATAAAAGAAATATATTTAAATCAACTTAATTTACTTTACTCAATTAGAAGTGAACTAAATCATTTAGATGACCTAAATTAAACAAGAAAAAGAACTAATAAGACATGAGTTATTAAATACAAGAATGTCCAGAATCTCACCGACATTCTGACCGTGAAGAGTCGTTGGGGGCAATGTAACAATGACAATCGATGCAATATCAATACTTGGACGTAATGAGGTAGTGCGTCGAGCCAAATCTAACCTTTTTTTAATATGACCACGTTTGTGTGTATATATATATATTTTTTTTTTTTTGGTACAATGTGTATATATATATATACAGTTAGGATAATTTTAGAATGTTGACCACGTATAAATTATAAGATATATTCTCTTATGATATCTTTTTTGCATAAATACATTTGTTATAAACAGATCATTCATAAAAATATTATAAGTGAGAAATATTAATCATGGAAGTCCAATAAACACGATCTTAGCGCATGTCTAAACTCTAAAGTACACCATGTGAGAAATATATGAAAAAAGAGGGGGTATCAATCATGGAAGTCCAATAAACACGATCTTTTAGCGCAAATGGCTATGGATTATCGACTTTTACCAAACGCGAGGCCTGCCGAAATATGATGTTATGAGAATGAATGGCCCATCGAATTGGGCTTCTACTAAGTGCAAAGCCCACGAACGACTCACTGTACTACATGTTACTCGTAGGCCTGGCAAAACTGACCCGACCCGAATAACCCGACCCGATAAGGCTGACCCAAGACCCGAAAGCGACCCAGAATTACCTGACCCGAGGATGACCCGAAACCCGAATTGACCCGACCCGACCCAGACCCGACCCGAACCTTGACTGACCCGAAAGAGACCCGACCCAAAATAACCCGACCCGAAACCATTGACCTACAGACAACCCAACTTGAAATGATCCTAAATGACCCAATTTATTGTGATTAGGGGTGATAATGAGACGAGACGACCCACGTGCACCTCAAGCTCAGCTTGGTCCAAGTCGGCTCGTGCAAGTTTGGCTCGACGCGGGCTTGAATCGAAAACTAACTTGATCATTTTGACCTGAAAATAGCCTAAATAAATCGGATATGAATCTAAAATGTCCCGACCCAAAATGGCCCATACCCGAAATGGCCCAAACCCGAAACTGACCCAAACCCGAAAGCGACCCGACCCGACCCGAAAGATTGAGCAAACCCGAGATGACCCGACCCAAACTGACCCGACCCAAACCCGACCTGTTTGACTCATTTGCCAGGTTTACATGTTAGTACGTTGCTAACTTGCTATGTTAAGGAATCATACATGATACATGGTCCGCATTTTAAAACCGCTACTCCAATAAAATAGATGGTGTCGCTTGTATAGACAAAGATATAACTTATCAGGTAGATCCGAGGGTTTACCCAATACAAATAGATAATAACGGTTGTGGTTTCTCTCGTCACCCAAAAATAAAAATATTCTCACTCTAAACACTAATATGAGTTAATGTGTTTACATCTAAATTAAGCGTATACTCCCTCCGTCCCGTGGATAATAGTTCTATTGGGAGATCAATTTACTTATATAAAACTTCATAATACAGAAAGTGTTGAATTTCATAATCGGGCCTGGGTCCAACCCGTACTGAGGAGAGAGAGTCCGCTTTATAAACCCAACGGGGTTCCACTCTAAAACCAATTGTCAATAGAGGGAGTAGCCCATTGCCTTATAAAGTGGTAACTCTCTCCTTTTTTTTATCAATGTGGGATTACACTCACATGTGGGAAATCGGGTTTCTTCACACTCCCCCTCACATGTGAGCCCACTTTAAATCAGACTGGGGGGCTTTCTGGCCTCTCTTCCAGCTGTCAAGCAAACCGTGTTATTCTTTAACGGTTGAGATTTCTTAGCCTAGTTTTTTTTTTCTTTTATGCCCAGGTCTTAACCTTAAGGTGATGGTTGAGTCCCATATATTATAGTTATATTCCTATTATGCCCCCTCACTCGAATGCCCGTTGGGCTTGAAGAGTGGTTGGTTAGTGCACATGCCCCCATACCATGTGCCGGGTTTTCCACTTGATGAGGTTGTGGGATATTGAGGGTTGCCAGGGTTTGAACACGTGACCTTCGGTCACTCTGGCTCTGATACCATGTTGAATTTCATAATCGGGCCTGAGTCCAACCCGTACTGAGGAGAGAGAGTCCGCTTTATAAACCCAACAGGGTTCCACTCTAAAACCAATTGGCAATAGAGGGAGTAGTCCATTGCCTTATAAAGTGGTAATTCTCTACTCTTTCTATCAATGTGGGATTACACTCACCTGTGGGAAATCGGGTTTCTTCACAGAAAGCTAAGCAAAATAAATGAGACAAATCCTAAAATGAAAAAGTAAACAAATAAGAGAAAGCTAAACAAATAAACCACCGTTGATTACTTCAATGCTACGATCAAATAGACATCACACCATCAAGTGGCGTGATAGATCACTGAGGTTTCCTTGGATCTAAATCCATGGATTCGTTTTTTTTTCTCTTTCCAGAAAATAGTTCGAATAATGTTGATAGATTTTATAATAAAGTATTTCATATAATTGATAATATTATTGTTGTTCTGAATATATAATATGTACTCATATTTATATTATGAGTAATCTACCTAAATTAGGATACCAAATAATATTAAATATCTTATTAATATTCTATCCTAATACTATTTATTAAATCATATCTTAATATTATCTCATATGACTCCATATGAGATCTTATTCCTTAATACTTTCCCTCAAACTTATGGTAATTTACCAAATTTCCATGAGTTTGAAATACAATAATTAATAAGAGAGAAAAAAATGTTGACTTTTCCTTGTCTTCATAATCTTCTTTTTCATCAGTGCGTATACGACCCGCCGTCCATGATAGGTGCGTAATCAACTCGTCAGTCAAGATAAGTGCGTAACTCGCCAGTATATACGGAGGGGTAACAACCTACCCACTCAATTCAATACGTGCGTAACTCGCCAGTACATACGGAGGGGTAACAACCTACCCATTCATATAAATAATGCGTAATCGACTCGTCAGTCAAGATAAGTGCGGGTAACCACCTACCCACTTATATAGATAAATACTATTGTCTTACGACAAATAGATAAACAATAAGCCTCGTATCACGACACGAGGAGAGCCGGAACATGCTACAGTAAGTTAGTACCATAGCTTATACGTCTTTTCCTCTTGTGGGATTACATACAATAATCCCACGCACAAATTGCAATCATGCACGAATACTTGGATTGGAGGCAGAAAGTTGCTGCCATGATTTAGTACTCTATCAACCATGTTCTCTCACGGATACAATTTTTTTCTTTTTCTTTTTTTTTTTGGTTTTTGTTTTTTTTGTTTAATAAAATTCTTTTGAGTACATAACTATAAGAGAATATCCCGCCGGTGAGCATCATCAAATTTTGCTCACCGGCAAGATAACGGAAGCGAATTTTAGATTTTTCAAGAAAGAGGCTCTGATACCATGATAGATTTTATAATAAAGTATTTCATATAATTGATAATATTATTGTTGTTCTGAATACATAATATGTACTCATATTTATAGTATGAGTAATCTACCTAAACTAGGATGCCAAATAATACTAAATATCTTATTAATATTCTATCCTAATACTATTTATTAAATCATATCTTAATATTATCTCATATGACTCCATATGAGATCTTATTCCTTAATAAATGTCAATAATAAAAATGAAAGTACAAGCAAACTGAAATTGGTAGCGAAATCACGCCGGTGGGTGTTGTATATCATATGCCTACCAACATGTGGCAAAATCTCGTGCGTTAAGGCTGCAAGAGCGCGATGCTCTGATACCATATAGAAATAGAGAAAGGTAAATGCTCGTATTATTATTGCTTGTTGTCCGACAAATATAATAAAGCTCTATTTATATAGATAGAGACTCATAAGATCTAGAATATTTCATATTATTCTATTGGTATATATTCAATATACCTTATTCCCTAATTGTCCCCTTTTTAATTTCTAATAAGAACTACTGAAGAAACTAGGTAGATAGTACTTCTAAAATTATAGATTTGTGCTTGTTACTTATAAGCCGTGGCGGGCGTGAGATTTCGATATCGAAATGGCGCAAAACTTTTTTTCCTAATAATGATCTATAGAGAAAAAAAAAATATGATCCAACAATTCTTTAAATACTAAATAAAGTTTTTTTTGTTTTTCCTAAATATTTTAATATACGTGTGTATACATAGTAACAGGGTAATATTTTTTCTAGCATTGGACTTGTTAAATCCCGCACGCTATTTTACTTAATCCTGCACAATTCACCCTATAGTTCCATAATTATCCTTCATCTTACAAAAAAAATCTCCCCTTCTCTCATAACCGAAAAAATTGGTCAACAATAGTTAATAATTCAACGATTATAGATCTTAATTCGCACATATAACAAGCATTTTTTCCGTCTTATCAACAATTTTGTTAATACATGTCTTTTAATCGATTGATTGTATGCATTTCTTTTTTAAAAGATATTTTTTTACAATTAGGGTTTGGATGGGGGTTGTTGAGTAGGGCAGTGGTTGTCAATTTGGCCGCAGAAGAGGATGGTCGATGATGTCAACAAATCGACGACGACAACAGTTCGACGGCGACGGCATGCCAGTTTGACGACAATGGGATCGACGGCGTTAAGAGTGTGAATGAGAGGGGCCAGTGTTAAACAACGGTGATAGGGATGAGATAAAGGCGGCGGCGACGATGGGGGATAGGCGGTCGGCACCGATGAAGGGTGGTCGGAGTTGTAGGAGGGGAATGGTGGGCAGCCGGGCAGGGAATGGTGGGGGTAGGGAGATTGATGTCTGGGGTCTTTTTCCTCTTTTTTTTAATATTTTTTAAGAAGGGTAGTGGTGGAAAATTTATGGGAAATGTGTTGGATTCAGTAAAATTGCGTGTTGGATTTAACAACTGCGTTGAACAATTCAACAAGCATTAGTGGCTTAGTGAAAGAGATATTAGCTATATTTACTAGTGATCTAAGGTTCAAATATCCCGAACATCCAGTTTTAACTTTATACTAGTTTTAAACCCGTGCAAAATTTGCACGCGTTTGCTATTTAAAACTATAAAAAATATTTGATTTGATTAATATTTAAAAATTATCGATTTTTTATAAATAAATTATTGAAATATAACATTAAAAAAAAATTAAAACATACTGGAAATTTTCAAACTTCATTGTCATTGCAAAACAAAATATGAAATATGGTAAAGTAAGTTTTGTTATATCAGAAAGTCGAGTGACAGTTAGACAATTATTATTAACTTGTTTCACCAACTAATCATATTATGAACGATAAATTATACATGAAATTAAACTACAATATTTTGAACATCATTTTAAAATGTTTTCGATTCTATATTTCTGTATTATAAATACGACCGAAAAAAAAAGCAACATCGTCACACATTACATAGACGAATATGAAATTAACCTGATATTTCAAATATTTGTTAGATCGGATAATAATTGTTGTGGTATTTTTAGTTTATTCAACTAATATATCCATGATTTATAAAAAACAAAAAAATGTGTTGCTACAGAAATGACTTTTTATTTGTTTATTTTTTTAATTAAACTAATTCTTTAAGATAATTGTATTTGTCTGACTTATTATATTATTTTGATCACATTTTTCTGAGTTTCTCTTATTTATTTTATTACTAGTTTTATACCCGTGCAAAAATGCATGGGTTTGCTATCTAAAAATTAGAATAGTATACATGGAGTTATTAGGTAAAATGCATTTATAACCTTATTCACTTAAGAGCTTAGAAAGTGTAATCTTAATAATTTATATGTATATGTCATTTATATTTATTATATAGTTTTTTTAAAAATAAATTTATAATATGCATGTAATTATTTTCTAATTTTATGTTGTTATAAAGTTTTTATTTACGATCTCATGAAATTAATGAATATGAATTGAGTTAAAGAGAGAAAATAATTAATTGTCATAGAGAATATGGGGGACCCACGTGTAAATTGTATACCTCAAATTCCAACCAATAGGAAGTCTAAAAAACACTTGGCTTTTATACTATGTAGATTGGCTTTTATACTATGTAGATTATATTACACGCTTATATTTTAATTAACTAATTTCTTAAAAAAGGTTATTTGTTAGCCTTTTAAAGATTATGTTTTCGAATTCTGTGTCAAATTGCCTTAGTTCTAATTATCCAAAAGTTTTCCTATTACCTTTTTTATTGCGTATAATGAGAAAACTTGAGTAATTACTTAAGCAAATTGCTCTTTATAAAAGAGTACACCCTTTTATCCACTAACTATAATAGATTCGTTTTTTTTCCTTCGTTTTGAGAAACAATGCGTGGTGCGTGCTTAAGAAAAATGTAAGCCTCCCTTAAGACAACATTATTCGTCTTAAGTTTAAGACGTGTTAAGTACATATCACTTGTATATATAAAAATACATAAGGATTAGCTATATATTTGTCTTATATACACGCACAATTTAGCATTTTTGTATAGTCGTTCAGGTTAGACTTCTTTAATTTGGATTTTATTAAATCATGCATTTCAATTTGGATAAATACTTATTTAATTTGTATGAATTTATGATGTAAAAATAAGTAAAAATATTTACAATAATGGAAATATAAATTTTTATAGCAGGTAGAATTTGATATTTTCCGAGTACTAATTTTTTTGTAATTAATCATTTTTTTAAAAGACAGTCAATCTAGTATTTTTAAAATGTAAAAGGGTATACTTTTTGTAGGATATATGACTAGTAGTGAAAGTGACTAAGACGGAATTGAAGAATAATTATGAGAAACTTATCTTAATAGTCGTGGCGTGAGAAGTATCACTGCCCTAAAGTTGAAATTGCCCCGTTATATACACTCGGACTCATGGCATTCAACCCCAGGGATACACGACTTTCGAACCTTCGGTGTACACGATGGATCGAATTGAGAATGAACCAGAACAGTGCCCAAAAGATATACTATGTAATATTATAGAACATAAAGGTATTATATAATAAGTTTTAGAAGTAAGCGGTAAGTCTTGATTTATCTTGTGTGTTTTTGGCCAAAAAGAAAGACTCCCTTTTTATAATCATTAAGAGGTATGTAATTTAGGAGGGTAAAACTTTAATGGAGGGAATAAAGGGAGTGAAATCAGGAATTTTGAACAAGGTTATAATATTTCCCTATTTACAATGTAAAAGTACTTAATACTCATTCTTTTGAAGCATAATATTTCAACAATCCCCCACATGATTCAAAAGAACACATGGAAATGAGAAGATGGATAATATTTTGGGCAAGGAGTTTGAGTTTTCAAGTGGCAATGTCTTATGGACTTGAATTGACACCCAACGCATACAACCGTATTCTACAATCATTTCAGGTGGACTAAAGCCTTGAACCTTCAATGGAGGCTGTAGACACGACTGCGCATTTACCTCAAGACTCAAATCTGGAAGCATTCTCGCAAAACCATGCACTCACATGGTAGCACTGCTGTTATGTATTTTGGCCCACACATTTCCTGGGTACTTCATGAACGCTCTAGAGGTCTACAAGCCTTTAAACCTCGACAGGGGATTGGGCAAATCAAGCACCCCCACATTCACATAGGTAAGTTCATCAGGTTTGACTGTCACAAACCACCTCTTAGGCTATGAACTTATTAAGAGCAAATTGCTCAACCTTACACACATGACAGTATACACAATATGCACATGTATAAATTGTAAAACATGATTAACCGTACCGGATATCATAATAGAAGGAAGGGTAATGGTACGTAAAGCTCGAGATTCATGTGACTTCGTTTGACCCATTGAACTTAGAAATACTAAGACGGGTGTCCATCACATTTCACTCCTTGAGAGGCTTGTAACCCATTCCTTACGCTAACGTTAGCAACACTTACAACAATGGCCATTGATAAAAGGATTTCATCATTCTTTCATTTTTTAACATGCTCACGCACATCGATCGATGATCATCATATTACGATGCCTCAACAATTGGCAATTATCTACCTCATTGTAGATCTTTCATAGAAGTATAATCAATAGGATGGAGCTCGCTCTCTCCCCCACACTGAACCTCTATTGACATGCCTCTTCGACATTAACTCATTTACCTGACAGTTCAACATTTCATGTTCAGATTTCGTTGTATTTACCATACAGTGCAATAATATAGCTCAATGATACTAGTGACACAAGATTATTTTCATGATTACATCATTATGAACACCTCAAAAATAATTCCTTATAGAAGATTCATTTGTGCAACAATGCATCCCTTGTGCAACTGCGTCCTTGTAGTATACCACACTATGCTATATTATAAATTTCATAAATTTCATATCTTTCATCATACAGTTTAAACTTGACTTTGGATTTCACTAAAAGGTCTAGCATACCCAGAAGGGATTGAATTGCTCCATACAGAAACCCCATTGACTTTAACATGAAACTTAAAACGATAAGTCATTGTATTTTTTAAGAGTAATTGAAGCCTTAATTGTCCCAATTTTCATTAGTCACTCAATTGCATCCCACTGAGTTATATTTTCACACATGAGTGAATCACTTGACGATGACATTCACAATAATTTTGTACATCACATACACAATAATTACAGTTATGCGATCTCAGATGCCACCATGTTTGAGTTACACATTTGTTAGACAATGATCATAAGTACATATAAATCTTATAAATTCTCAATAGCTTATTCACATATATGTCATCTCATTGGTCGTCTCACACATCATTAAAACTTTGACACATAGTCATGATTTTCATCTATATAAAATCAGTTAAAGCTCTATTTGTCTCAACGCAAAGTAAAATCATAGTAATCACATGTCATCGACATGAGCTTTAATAAGCGCTATTGTGAACCCTTCTTCGCATATACACATTTATTACACACAAATCAAATAAACGAGTTGGGTATCTTTTATTTACTAATGATCTTAACTCACATGTTAAATATTACCATAATAAAATTTGTAAGCAAAATATATTTATAATACAAACACACTATAAAAAATTTTGTGTAACCATATTGTTACGATTTATGCACAAAACTAGGAACAAACCAATAAAGTTGTAATCGTCTTGTTATGAGATTTTTCACACTAATTTCTTTGACTTTGTATACCCTTAGGCTAACTTCTCAAGAATATATATCTCATTCTTAAAAACTTTGAATGTGTTACAAGGCCAACAAGTCGTCAAATGCAACAATCTTCTCATAAATCAACAAAATTAAAACCAAACTCAACAGCACACACTCTTGAGTTTAAAACGTCCGTTACTCATACTTCACGGGCTCGCGGTTATATCACCTTCTAATGTGGTGTACTAATTTTTATATAGACTATAGAGCATCTGATATCATTTTCATGGACTATATCATGGAACAATGAACAAAACTTTATTGCTTAACACGAAGCTTATCTGGACTTTAGAATTTTATCATGATTTTAAATAACTAGCAGATACTTAAGTTCTCATGCTCAGAGCTAGTGATCTCAAAGTTATACAGAGTGCTTTATATCCCGTATTGCATTAGCATTTTGAATATTTATTGTCGATCGATTCTTAACACATACCACAATGATTTCATGCGAGTATTAATTAGTACAAAATTAGATAAACATAACAAAATACACTACAATCACGTCACCTCTCGGAATAAAATATATGACGCTTTAGCTATAACTTGTCCATTTATCATATACTCCACCCATGTTTTATTTTACATTAATTCATGCGATTCAAGATGACTAATCAAGCTGGATAATAATCTACTCCATAACCATTTAATTGAATATTGATTAACGCATTGTCATGTTTACTACTCAATTCCTTTAATTTTTCATCCTTTCATAATTACTTCGTTAAAACTTAATCAATAGGGGATAAAATTCATTTCCTTTCTTAAACCAATTAATCAAAAGCAAGAGAGAAATACATATTATTCTTACAATTCCTTTTCAACAATATAAATACCATCTCTCTAAAGAATAGACAACGAGACGTTTAGCCTAGTAAAGTAATTTTATGCGGTCCACCTCTATTTTATGTATAGCTCAATCAAATGTCTATAATGACAACACTTGCGAATACATTTTAATAATAATATCTTGTAAGAAAACATCTTTCTTTCAATGTTCACCTTCAAATAATGGCATACACGTCTAAAATTTACATAAATAGTGACGATCCTAAATTCCTTACTTTCCAAAATAAAGATGCACTATTACAATAATCCATTAATAGCTCATAAACCTTCTCAAATACTTAGTCAAACATAGTAACTCACCATCAAACATTTTAATATAAATTGTTATATCACTTTTAATATTTTTCAACATGTATATATATACACGTATGTATTCAATCATTATCATACAAAACACGCTCACCATGTGAAATACAATACAAACAATTTTTTAAGAGGCTAGAATAATACAAGTTTGAGTAGGGTTAACATATCCGACCACCATCGTACAACCTTTATTCTCGGCAACTCCCACATAAAACAATTATACGCATAATTAAAGTCAAAGTTATGCCAATAGTAATTATACCAAATTTACATTTACCTTTTATGCCAAAAATAATAATTTCTTTCAAAAGAAATATATTATTTACCTTAATTAACTCAACTATTGTTGAAACTCACAAGTATTTCCTAAAGTTATTCCACTATTGATCAACTGCATTTATGACCATTTTTAATTAATTGCTATTATCTTCTTAAAATAGATAACCTATGCGCACATACATAACACATTCACAATGTTAGATATTATTCACCCAAATGGAGATTAGATCATAGGTTATCAAAAACGAATTTTTAAATAACCAAATTTACATTTCATTTCCAAACATAAAATAATAATAATTATATATTTGGCTAACTAGTGAAATATGTAAGAACAATGAACTGCCAATAAGATGATGATAAGATAGAATTCTTAAATAACAATGAATGGTACGTAAGACACAAAATTTTCATTAATAAATTAAAGTATGCTTTGCATAATTTACTTCTCGGACAGTAAAATATAGGACGAAAATTTAGTGCAACTAGACATCATTTAGTCAAAAGGCTGTTATTATGTCAATAAGATGATGATGAATATATTGATTACTACTTATAAATATCATTTATCGTAAAGACTATCCGCCGACCAAAATTATTAATTTATTATCAATTCCACATAGAAGAGGGGATGAAATACTTTTAAATACAAATCACTTTACAACAAGTAATATTATTTTCTTAGATTCATGTAAATAATTTCTTAGGTTCATGTAACTAATTTCACTACAAGTCATATTATAAAACGGACAATACAACAAATGGGAAAAAATTTCAACTTTAGATTGTAGGATATATGACTAGTAGTGAAAGTGACTAAGACGGAATTGAAGAATAATTATGAGAAACTTATCTTAATAGTCGTGGCGTGAGAAGTATCACTGCCCTAAAGTTGAAATTGCCCCGTTATATACACTCGGACTCATGGCATTCAACCCCCAGGGATACACTACTTTCGAACCTTCGGTGTACACGATGGATCGAATTGAGAATGAACCAGAACAGTGCCCAAAAGATATACTATGTAATATTATAGAATATTAAACTCTAGAATTCATAAGTATGATTGAAAAATATGATGTTGAATTAATTGTAGATGAAGAAGAGATTATAGAGATAGAAAGAGAAGTGGTAAAATTATGATTATATGATATAATCTTGTTCTGTTTACATCAAGTCATTTGTGCTTATATACTAGAGAGCTAACTAACTCTTAACAAACTAATTAATAGTTAACTACTATGTAACTAACTTAATTTAGTTAGTTAGTTGCTTGTCCTAATATACTCACAACCCCCCCTCAAGCTAGACTATACTGATGCAATTTGAGTCCTAGCTTGACAGATAAAAGATGATGCTCATGAGCACCTAAAGGCTTGGTCATAATATCTGCTAACTGCAAAGAGCTTCTAACATGAGTTGTTTTCAGGAAACCTTCTTGTTGTTTATCCCTGACATAGTGGCAATCAACATTCAAATGTTTTGTTCTCTCATGAAATACAGGATTGTTGATGATGTGTTTTGCAGCCATATTGTCGCAGTAAAGCAGAACAGGTAAGGGAACATCTATCTGCATTTCTTTGAGAAGATTAACAAGCCAAACTAGTTCACTTGAAGTGTATGACATACAGCGATACTCTGCTTCAGCTGTACTCTTACTTACTGTAGGTTGCTTCTTGGTTTTCCAGGATATCAAAGATTTTCCTAAGAAAATGCAGAAACCACTGAGAGACCTACAACTATATGCACAAGCAGCCCAATCTGCATCTGAATAGGCTCGAAGGGTTTGATCAACATCTGATGCATAAAATAACCCAGTATTGATTGTGCCTTTCAAATAACGAAGAACATGTTGTGTTGCCTTGTGATGAGTATCCCTAGGCTGACTTAGGAATTGGCTTAAGTGTTGAACACTATAGGATATGTCAGGTCTTGTTAGATTTAGATATATTAATCTGCCAACAAGTCTTCTGTATACCTCTGGATCTTGTAATAATTCCCCTTGATCAATGGAAAGTTTTAACCCTTTTTGCATTGGGAAATTTGCTGGTGTACAATCCTCAAAACCTGCATCACTGATTATATCCAAGATGTATTTCCTTTGATTGAGTAGTATACCATTTTTATTTCTGGCTATCTCCAAGCCTAGAAAGTATCTTAGGGGACCCAAGTCCTTGATTGTAAACTTGCTATGTAATGAATCCTTCAATTGTTGAATATCATTCAAATTGTCACCAGTAACTAAGATATCATCAACATATACTAGAGCTGCAAGGAACTTCTGTGTTAAAGGATCTGTCTTTGTGAACAAACTGTAATCATGTTTGGACTGCTGGAACCCTAAGCTAACCAAGTATTTACTTAACTCCAAGTTCCATTGCCTAGAGGCTTGCTTTAGCCCATATAGGGACCTCTTTAACCTGCAAACCTGACTGTGTCCTGCCATAGTATACCCCTGAGGTGGCTTCATATAAACCTCCTCATCTAGATATCCATGTAAGAATGCATTATTGATGTCTAACTGATGCAAAGGCCATTGCTTCTTTGCTGCTACAACAATCAAGGCCCTGACAGTAGTAAATTTGGCAACAGGGCTAAACGTGTGTTTGTAATCCTTATCTTTTACTTGATTATAACCTTTAGCCACCAATCTTGCCTTATATTTATCCACAGTTCCATCTGGTTTATACTTAATTCTATATACCCATTTGCTGCCAATAGCAACCTTACCCTTTGGCAATGCTGTAAGTTCCCAAGTGTCATTCTTTTCAAGGGCCTCTATTTCTTGTTTCATTGCCTGAACCCATCTTGTATCCATGGAAGCTTGTTTATAATAGGCTGGTTCAGACTCTTGAATCATGTTGCAAAAGGATAGTAGATACTTCTCATCATATTCTGTCATGCTATTTATTGTATCAACATGAAGTGCCCTGCTCTTTGGCAATGTAACCTGATATGGCTCTAAAAGTACAGAAGGCTTTCTAGGCCTTATTGATTTTCTGACTGCAAGATCTTGGGTAGATGTATCCAGAACTGATTCAGTGGCATCATGAGTTATTGTTGTAGAGACAGGAAATGATGTGGGAACCGTAATATCAATATTAGGATCCTGGCTTGATAATGCAGAGATAGGAGATGTTGGTTGAAGCTCAACATTATCATCATTCTGATTATAATTTCTTGTGACATCCATATTGTCAAAGAGCATCTCATTAGGTTGAACAGCAGTAGGAATAATGCATTCCTTTTCTTTGAAAGGAAAGGACAACTCTTGAAAAGTGACATCTCTACTAGTGATTACAGTATGTTTCTCTAGATCATATAATTTGTAACCTTTTTGATTAAAAGGATAACCAATAAATATGCATTTTCTTGCTCTTTTATGAAACTTATCAGTAACAGTGGGAGGCATTGTAGCAAAACATAGACATCCAAAGACCCTTAACTCAGTATAAACAGGAATTTTATTAAAAAGTAATTCATAAGGAGTCTTCCATTGAAGCAATCTAACAGGCATTTTATTGATCAGATACGCAGCAGTTAATAGGCATTCTCCCCAAAATTTGATAGACACATTTGATTGAAATTTAAGAGCCCTTGCTGTTTCTAATAGATGCCTATGTTTTCGTTCTATTCGACCATTTTGCTGTGGCCTACCAACAATGCTCCTTTGATAAACAATACCATTATCAGAAAAAAACTCTTTACATTGTGTCTGAAAAAATTCAGTACCATTGTCAGACCTAAAGATTTTAATAACTTTGTTAAAATGATTTTTCACATAAGCAACAAAAGATTTTATCAAAGCAGGAACCTGAGACTTATTTTGTATCAGAAAAACCCAAGTATTCCTTGAATGATCATCAAGAACAGTTAAAAAAGATTTGGCACATGTTAGTGTAGATTCTTTATAGGGACCCCATAAATCAAGATGTACTAAATCAAAACATGAATTTGCATATGAAGAACTTCTAGGAAAAGGCAAAAGATGATGTTTTGCATAAACCCATGTTTCACAAAAGAATTTATTCATATCATTCAAATGGATACCAGGTACATGTTTTAATTTTTCTACTGAACTATGGCCAAATCTGGCATGTACAAGATTGAAATCAAGTTTGGAATCAACATTAAACGAAACTGTTGGGTGTGATGTAGTTGCAGCAGTGTTTTTATTATTGATACAAAACCTAAACAAATCACCAATCCTAGGAGCAACAGCAACAACAGCTTTACTGGAAGGGTCCTGAAAAATGCAAGCAGAGTGAAGAAAAGTAACATGTAAACCAGAAGAGGATATCAGTTTACCAACTGACATCAAGCTTTGCTTGAAATCAGGCACATAAAGAACATTAAAAAGAATAATTCTGTCAGTTAAAACAACATTACCAGTCTTATAAACAGTTTTGATGCTACCATCAGGCAATGCAATACAAATAGGTTTAATCAAGGTAGTAATATTGTGCAATAACTCAATGTGAGATGTCATATGATCAGATGCCCCAGTATCAACAATCCAATCATTGCATGAAAAATAAGAGTTAACAGCAAAAACTTGATGGATATTAGAGATACCTGCAAAATTGATCGAAGAATGTAATGAATTATCAGAAGAAGTATTGCTATTATTAGAAATAGCTTTCATGACCTGCTCCATGACTGAATTAATAATCCCTTGTACCATATCAGCAGATACAACAGCATCAGAAGATGGAACAGTGTGAACAACATCAGAAGATGTCTCAAGAGGAGATATGGTTTGGTAATCATTATCTTGATTAGAATGACAGAAATTAGCATGAGTAGTGGAACTATTATTCATCTTGCCTTTGCCTTTCTTAGCATTGAAAGCTCGATATTTGTAGCATCTTTCAAGAATATGTCCTTTGATGTTACAAAAAGTACAAATCTTGAGTCTGTAGCAATCTTCAATAGTATGACCAGTTTTAGTACAATGAGTACAGAATTTCTCATTTAGATTGGAGGAACGGGTAGAAAGATGACCAGGAGTCTGATATTTTGAAGAATAAGCTGCAGTTTCAACCAGAATTTCAGCAGCAGAATCATTAAGTGACTTCTGTTTCTCAATCTTTTGAAGCATTCCTAATGCCTTATTCATAGGAGGTAGAGGATCCATGGATAATAAGGTAGTTTGAACATTCTCATACCCAGAATTTAACCCCATTAGCAACTCAATGAATTTATAATGTGTTTCCCTATCCAAGATACGTTTAAGCAACTGACAAGTACATTTGGTCATAATCCCACAAGTGCAACTAGGAATAGGATCCATTTGATCAAGATTCTCCCAAACTCTCTTCATTTTATTGTAATATTCTATTAATGGGCGCAGATTTTCTTGTTTGATATTATTAAGCTCCTTTCTTTGTTCATACAAATCAAGTATGTTAAGTTGGCCATATCTCTCAAAAATTTCAGAGCACAAAGATTTTGCAGAGTTGCAATATTGAAAATTCTCGCGCAAGACCGGAGACAGAGCATGCTGAATCCATTTTAGTACCATAAGATCACATCTAAACCATTGATTGTACTTACGATCTGTCTTTGCAGGTATAACACACTCACCAGTAATAAACCCGACTTTATTCTTGGCCAACAGAGATTGGATCAACTCACGCTGCCATTGAAGGAAGTTATTACCTTCAAACTGAAAAGAAGTCAGCGAAAGATTAGGTTGATCTGTTGAGGACAAGAAAAGAGGATCATCAAATGGTGAATAAGGAAGAACATCTGATTGATCAGCTTGATCAGGCATGTTTAATAAGAAATTATATCAGAAAGATTGTTTGATTGATTGTGCGGAAGCGTTTTTGGATCTTTAATTGGCTCTGATACCATATTAAACTCTAGAATTCATAAGTATGATTGAAAAATATGATGTTGAATTAATTGTAGATGAAGAAGAGATTACAGAGATAGAAAGAGAAATGGTAAAATTATGATTATATGATATAATCTTGTTCTGTTTACATCAAGTCATTTGTGCTTATATACTAGAGAGCTAACTAACTCTTAACAAACTAATTAATAGTTAACTACTATGTAACTAACTTAATTTAGTTAGTTAGTTGCTTGTCCTAATATACTCACATAGAACATAAAGGTATTATATAATAAGTTTTAGAAGAAAGCGGTAAGTCTTGATTTATCTTGTGTGTTTTTGGCCAAAAAGAAAGACTCCCTTTTTATAATCATTAAGAGGTATGTAATTTAGGAGGGTAAAACTTTAATGGAGGGAATAAAGGAGTGAAATCAGGAATTTTGAACAAGGTTATAATATTTCCCTATTTACAATGTAAAAGTACTTAATACTCATTCTTTTGAAGCATAATATTCCAACACTTTTAAATTATTAAGAGAAATAAAATAAAGTTTACTTATTAATGTTTTTTTACAATTTTGATCGTCGCATGTTATGATAAAAAAGATATACATAGGACTCGATATACTCCTCCCAATGTTAAATTTGTGCAAAATGTTAGGCGGTTACTTTCTTAATTAAATCACAAAGGCTATGTAGTGGGGTCATTTGTAAAAAAAAATCTTCTTTTTACCCATAAATTAAGGAACCAATAGAAATCCCTTAAATGTTTGTTCTTTTATATATACGAAGTAGTAGATTAAGTGTAAATGTATGAGGTAAGCATGATAGTAGCAGAATTAAGACAAAATCTAATAAATTCAGTGGGCACAAGCATAATTTAAGCTACAAAGGTCAAACCCCCTCACAAAGGGCAAGTGAAGGTGCAAATAGGAGGCAAATGGAACCCCTCGTCACCCACTTGCTCTTTATGAGAGGAAGTTAACACGTTTTAAACTTAAGACGGATTAACCCGTCTTAAAAGAGACTTTCTAAATTTTAGCTTTAATACTGGACAAAAAGCCCAATCTAGTACAAAAGCATGCTTGGAGAAGAGGATTACATTTTGAAATCAAAATTTAAGCTAAATCTTATTTTTTTAGGAGTAACCCCCTACTGATAACTGGGTTAATATGGAAAATTAATAGGTAGACCTTTCTCAAGTTTGACATTTCTCAATCGTAGTAAGAGTCAAGAATCGAATTCATAACCACTTGTTTAAGATATGAAAACCTTAACACTGACATCAGCCAACTCTGATAGCTAAATACTCCGTAATCTATTTGGTATCGGAAGAGTATATAACTTGGTTTGTATTATTTGGTTAAAATCACGAAACCCAATGATATCTCAACTCTCTTAATATTCACAAATTCTCATTTGTGACGGACACTATCCGTCGCAAGCTTAAGACGGATAGCATATTCTCTCACAAAATACCCATCAAGGGTGAGTGGAGAATCACATGGGGGGTGTCCACCTTGTCCTATCTACCCATTTTCTCTCACAAAATACCCGTCGCAAGATCCGATCCATCGCAAGCAAGACCTACTGCTTAATATTAGCTTATTTGAAACTAGGTTTGTTACTTGACCAATTGACCCCAATTAGATTACCTCTATTTAACATTTAAATTTTATTTTTGTATAAAATATAATTGCGTTAAAGACTCTATTTATGATATACTTTTCCAATGATATATACGGAGTATATCCTTATGATAAATTGTAAAATTTATCAACAAATTATGAGACACATTCACTACTCTTGCCGTTAATATTATTACGTTCACGACATCACATTAAATCTACCACGTTCACTATTTCTGCGATTACTAATGTTTCTTTAACTACTTTTGCTGTTTTTGCAGGTTAAATTTATTATCCATGTTAATTTTATCAAGTTTATATTTTTAAATAAATATATTATTTTTCTTAAAATGATTGGTTAGCTAATCGTTCGTATTTTCTCTCATTGTTACTATTGTTAAATTTACTACATTTGTACTATTACTTTTAATTACTATTCTCGTCACCATTATTGTTATTTTCACTACTCTAACATTTAATATTATTAATTACTTTCACCACTTTTGCGACTATTATCGTTACCTTTTCCAATCAAACAGTCACACATGAGTGATTTCTATATTTACTACAGCAAATGTTGCTACAATATTTTTCACAACTAACTGACTTAATTTTGCTACCTACACAATTTTATCAGGCTTATATATTTAAAAATAATAAACATAATAAATATTTAAATTAAATCTTAAGGTTATTAAAAAAAATTCAAATTTAATTTTTATATTAGTTTTTTTTTTTATCTAATTCTATCATACTTATATATCTAATTCTGTCATTTAATCCCTAATCTAATTATAAATCTAAAAAATTATTTTATTTACCTCTTATACTTTCCAAAACTCAACATTATTATATTATATTGATTGATTGATTGATGATATTTTAAATAATTAACATCTTTATACATAAAAACTATATAATATATATAAATTTCTATAGCGTAATCACATGTCATTTCAATTCAATTTCACAATTAGATGTCTATGAAATTGGTCCAACCGAATAGGAAACTTAATCTAGTAACTAATGAAAGCAACAATATGTTGAAGCCACGAGCTAGATAGCTTTGCATATATCATGGACTCAATCGAAAATGAAAGATTTGTAAAACCACGTCGATGAATAACCTTTCCAGATCATTTATATAAGAAGAAGACAATTCAAATTATTTTACGTCCATCCCTCCTCTCCCTTTTATAAAAACACTCTTTTTTGTCCTCATACTCTTTACTAGTGAGTAGTGACACTACGTACTAAGCAGTATCGCCGGCGGGGCATTACAACGGTCGGGATTGTTCGTGCACCTAAACGATGAGAATACGTTTCTTTGAAATTGCGACATTTTCTTCTAGTACAACTATATTAAAGTTGTGAGAATTTTTTTTTTTTTAACTCTAATGTTCTATTTTTATTTTTTATTCCCTTCGACTCTGAAATTGCGACATTTTAATTTCTTTCAATACAATAACTATATATTGAAGTTGCGAGAGAAAGGTTAACTCACTTAATATAGTAATGTCATTTTATCTACTTACTAAAGTAAAAATGTTACTCCGTACAATTCATGAATGATGAATTCTAACAAATTAGAGGAATTGGCATGGGCACATACCATCTTCATCTTCATTTTCTAGGAAAAACTTAAGCGAGAGTAATACATAATTTTAATTCTCAAATTTCAAACGTTAACTTATTACGAGTATTAATAAAGTTTTAACTTATAATTAGTAGTGGAAGCTGCTCCCCGAATAGTAAATTTTTATATTTTTAACATATATTTTCAAAATTTTGTTCAAGTGTACCTTATTTCATTAATTATAAGTTCACCTAGCGACAAATCATGAAACGGTCAGTGATTAATATACATATTCCATTTTCATTTCCTCCCAAGTTTTGTCATGAAAAGCACCTTCAACAAACTTCTTATTAGACCCTCACACGACCCACACTATGTTTATTAATCTCATTAAGTTTCTTACATTCTCTTCGTTAATGTCTTTATAGTCAAAAAAGGAAAAGGAAATCCAATTCTTTTTTATTTCAGACTTTATGCTGCTTTTACTTTTTTAGTTTGTTTTGGGTTTCTTTTTCTTGATGTAAATCTAAAGCAGTTCGGCTGCAATATCAGTGAAGTTTGCTTGTCATGAAGTGAACATGTGTACATGTCCTCCTCGATAGATACTCTTTTTATTTCATTCAATTAATCCAGTTTTTCTTTCCATTTTTAAAATAATGCTAAGAAAATAACTATTTGTCGTTTTGGGTCGTGTTCAAAATTATTTATCAAAATGGTGTCCACGTAGGCTCGGGTTTTCAAAGCTTGAAAGATGGAACAAACACGCCATTCCCAATGGCGTGTCTTTAAATTTTTTTATTTTTTTTTTCCAAAAAAAAAAATTGTACTGTTCATAGACACGTCATTCCCAATGACGTGTCTCTTTAAGAAAACCCGTCATTCCCAATGACGTGTTTACTTTTAGTTCATTTTTTTAAGTTTACATTTTCCTACTCACTAGAAACACGCCATTGGCAATGGCGTGTTTCCTCCATGTTTTTGGTTCGCGAAATCCGATCCTACGTGGACACCATTTTGATAAATAGTTTTAAACCCGACCCAAAACGACAAATACTTATTTTTTGAACATTATTTTAAAAATGCCTTCATTGTTGTGAATTTGGTGCCTTAAATTTGTGTCGAAAACGAATTAAGTTAAGCAAAGACCAAGAAGAAGAAGAAAAGACTAAAAAGAAGTAAGGGTAACGCGAAGACTATATCTATGAGATGCTTTGTCTATCCACAAATTCTTATTTCAGACGGAGGTATCCGTCTTAAGCTTAAGACGGATACCATATTCTCTCACAAAATACCTATCAAGGATGAGTGGCACATGGGGGGAGCCCACATTGTCCCCTCTACCCATTTCCTCTCACAAAATACCCGTTGTAAGATCCGACCCGTCTTAAGCGAGACCTACTGTTGTCTATATATATATATAAGGAAATTGTCTTATTTTTTGGTTTCTTAGGCACGTTGACTTTCTTAGTTATGGAGAGATGCATGTCTCCTAATGAATAGTCTTTAGCGTAATTACTGTAGGATACTCTTAGATAGTTTTGCGTATTTTGTTTAGGAAAGTGGTTGTTTCGATCTTGGTAGATTGACGTTTTTCTGAATTTGAAGATTGAAATAGTCTGTTTGGATCTTGCTGACCTCAAGATTATTTGTCATTTATCTTATTTGGGTAGTCTTTTTTGTCCCTTTGAGATTACTATCTTAGTTGATAAAATTGGGTATACTTTTTGGCTCTTTGTAGCGAGTGCATGACGGTCTACTTTTAACTATTATCCTCACAATAGTGAAATTTGCTCTACTTTAGAGTGTACGTAGCCAGTTATAACCACGTATATTTGTGTGTCACTTTATTTGTTATTCGCTATAATTTTGTTCTTAGCAACTAACCATTGGGTAACCGGACGCCTCCCTTACAACACTTATGTATTAGAAAGAGATAAATGAGTCGAATAGATAGAGTCGTAATTATTCCTAAAATAAAAAAAAACGGACTCTGACACCAACTCGATTATTTTATCATCAACTAAACTCCTATTTTTGTAAAATAAAAAAAGGTAATTTCTTGTTGGGACGATCGCATTAATCTGACATTTTCCGCTTTCGCCAAGCCCGCATGGATCTCCAAGGTACCCATAGATCTCCAAACGCGAAGTCATACCGAGGGTCAACATGACTCACCTCCCGATCACAACATCATCAAGAAAACTTTCAACACAAGGCATCCACAGATCTCCAATTGCGAGGTCATACCGAGGGCGGTCATCTAATGCACATTGACAAATTCAATCCACTACCTTGGGCTCTACCACTCATTGGACCCAGCGGAACCATCAGCTCGAATACCACTTGTTGGGATAACCGCCTCCATTACTCCATCGTGATAGTATAATGTTGTCTGCTTTGTTTTTGGGCTCCTTCACAAAGGTCTCGTACTAAAAGATCTTCAATATGTAAGGATGTTGTATTGTTATAAAATTGAATGTATATTGCAAAGGAATGATTACATGTTTTTATAGTATACAATGCTAAGTTAATTATGGTTAATAAGGGGAGCCTCTAGACAAGAATTTATCTTTCCCATATTTACAATATGAACCTATCAATTGATTGAAGATTTGATTGACTGATTTTATGTGGTTGCTATATTTGTAGATGCTGAAGATATTGGAGTAATATGGTTAATACGCCCCCGCAAGATGGACGTCGTAGGCAGAAGTCCTATCTTGTCTCGTAGTTCATGAAAGCGGAGTTTGTGAAGTGGTTTGGTGAGGGCATCTGCTAGTTGATCTTTGCTTGCAACATGTTGTATACGGATGTGGCCAAGCTGAAGTTGTTCACGAACAAAATGAAAGGAGAGGGCCATATGCTTCATTCTTGAGTGAAAGACCGGATTCTTAGCGTAGAGCGTTGCAGACATGTTGTCACAGTAGAGAGCTGGAGGCTTGGTAATAGGTATTTGGAGTTCTGTGAGCAGGTTCCGAACCCAGAGTGTTTCAGAGGTGACAGCAGCAAGGGCACGAAATTCAGCTTCGGTTGTGGAGAGAGCAAGGCCACGTTGCTTTTTCGAGGACCAAGAGATGGGTTTTCTGCCTAGATAGATGAGATATCCAGTGGTTGAGATATATGTATCTTTATCGCCTGCAAAGTCTGCATCGCAAAATGCATGAAGACAGGATGGTGATGTGCGATAGAGCTGAAGACCGTGTGTCTGAGTCCCTTGTAGGTAGCGAAGGAGACGTTTTAATGCTAACCAGTGAGACGAGGTAGGGTGGTGAAGGAATTGAGCCAATCGGTTTACGGTGAAGGCAATGTCGGACCTTGTTAGGGAAAGGTATTGTAGGCTCCCAACAATAGCGCGATATTCAGGGTGGTCTTGTATAGGTTTGTTGTCTTCGCGTGTTAAATGGATGTCGGTTGCAATGGGTGTCGAATTTGGTTTAGCTTCTGACATTTTGTACTTAACTAAAAGGTCATGTATATATTTTGATTGGTTAAGATGAAGTCCATGAGTGTTGTGTGTGACTTCAATGCCTAAAAAGTATGATAATGGTCCAAGGTCTTTGATCGAAAATCGTTGAGCTAGGTTGTTAATAAATTGTTGTGAGTGTTGTTGGTTTGGACATGTAATTATGATATCGTCAACATAGACTAGCATATAGATACATGTAGTTTTGTTATGTAGTATGAATAAAGATGAGTCAGAAATCGATTGCTTAAAGCCATAGGTAACAAGGTAGGTTTTTAGTTCGGTGTACCAAGCTCTTGGAGCTTGCTTTAAGCCGTAGATTGCTTTGTTTAATTTACATACAAAATCGGGTTTAGAGGCTTCAACGAAACCGTGTTGTTGAGCCATGTACACGTTATCTGTCAGTGTTCCTTGTAAAAAGGCATTGTTGACATCTAGTTGGCGTAATGACCAAGAATTGGTTACAGCTAGGGAGATGATTAAGCGAACTGTTGTTGGTTTTACAACCGGACTGAAGGTTTCGTTGTAGTCTATGCCTGGACGTTGGTGGAATCCTTTCGCAACGAGGCGTGCTTTATGTTGGTGTAATGTTCCATCAGGATTATATTTAATCCGATAGACCCACTTGCAACCTATTATATTTTGAGACGGGTGACGAGGGACTAAGGTCCATGTGTTGTTTCGTTCGAGAGCGTCGAATTCATTTTGCATAACCTGCCGCCATTGTGGTACAACGAGAGCTTGTTTTATGGTGTTTGGTAGAGTGGTTGTAGTAGCGGAAGCATGAGCGAGATTAGCATATTTGGGATTGGGTCGTCGAATATTGTGATCAAGGCGAGTGATGACGGTGCGAGTTGGAGGAGGAGGTGGGGGTTTAGTTGTTGGCATAGGGGGCGGAGGGGGTGGTGGGGTAGGTGAAATGACGACATTATTAGGAGGGGTGTTGGTGATGTGAGGATTGGAGTGTCGTCGAGTGTAGACTCGAGTGATGGGGGGTCGGGTTCGGTTGGAGACGGTGTGAGTAGGAGAAGGCGGAGGAATGGTAGGTTGTTGTAAGATGGGTAGGACGAGTTGACACCAGTCATCAGGGTTAGTGTTTGAGGATGGGGGTGGTGAGTTTGTAAGAAGACGAGTATATGCAAATTCATTTTCTATAAATTTGACATGTCGAGATGTATATAAGCGATTAGTTTTCGGGTCAAGGCAATGAAAGACACTTTGAGTGGTGGAGTACCCAACAAATATGCAAGGGATGGAGCGGTAGTCAAGTTTATGTTTTGTGTATGGTTTTAACCATGGAAAACAAAGACAACCAAAATTGTGTAATTTGGTGTAGTCGGGTTGTAATTTATGTAAGAGTGAGTATGGTGTATGACCATTTAACGTTTTAGTAGGTAGGCGATTTATTAGATAAGTTGCTGTACTAAAAGCGTAAGGCCAAAAAGTGGTGGGTAGGCCCGCATGGGCGAGTAGTGCTAGGCCAGTTTCAACTATATGGCGGTGTCTTCGTTCAGCATACCCGTTGTGCTCCGGGGTATGTGGCGGAGAGGTAGAATGACTAATGCAATTATCAAGTAATTGCGGGTTTAGTTTTTGAAATTCTCCACCATTATCGGAAAAGAATCTTCGGATTGGTTTGTTAAAATATTTTTCCACTAGCGCTTTAAACCGAAGGAATACTTGTGTGGTGTCGGATTTTTGCTTTAGCGGAAATAACTATATGTATTTACTAAAGTGATCTACAAATACAACATAGTATTTGTATTTTTCGTGGGAATATATGGGACTTGTCCATAAGTCGGAATAAATTAAATCGAGTGGTGCGGTTGTTTTAATGGACGATATCGCAAATGGTAGTTTATGACTTTTACTTATTTGACATGGTTCACAATAAGAAAAATTAGAAAAATTAGAAAAATTAAAAGATGCATTTTTATTAATAAGATTCATAACATCTACATTAGGGTGTCCCAATTTATGATGTCGTGAAAGCGAGTTTGAGCCTTTTTGGGTTGAGTAAGCAAGCGGTTTTGATGGGCTCAACTCGTAGATCCCGTTCTTAGCCCGTCCCTGGAGGAGCACAGCATTCGTCGAAATTTCCTTAACAAAAAAAGCAGATGATGAGAAAACTACATAAGCGTTGTTATCGCTACACAGTTTTGAAATAGACAGAATATTTCTTGAAATTTTTGGCACATATAATACGTTTTTCAATTGAAGAGAAGAATAGGGTAATTGAAGAGAACCTATGTTGGCAATTTCGAGCGCAGATCCGTCTCCAATGATGAGATCATCCGACCCTAAATAGGGTGAATGAAGGGCTAAGGTATCGAGGTCGTGCGTCACTGTAACGCCCCCAAAAACAGGCAGGTAGCTCAAAATAGCTCTTTATATCAATAATAGACAGCAACGGAATTACAGGGCGTCACCGCCGTATTTTCCCTCCGGGAAATACAAGGCTTATACAATAAAATAAATACACTTATAAAACCAAAACTAAAAACTCTATTTATTTAATTAAACATCTTATAAGTCTCGTCTTCTTTATGGATTTTCTCACTCTTGACCCCCCTGATACTTGTACCTGAAAAATATATAAAAATAACGGAATCAGCCAACCACAGGCTGAGTATGACTCTGGTTGCCTCCACCGGCCTTATGTCATTTTCATTATTCATTTTTCCTTATTCCTTATTAATATCACGCCAGCGAGTACACTAAATTACCCGAGCAATAACTTACCATCATACAGTATTTTCTGCCAACCAGTCAGGTCTACAATCATTATATCATTTCTTATTTTCTTAAGAACACATATTCATATAACATTAATGTCGGTCTACCATTACCGAACAAGAGACATTGCGTCTTCCTTTATTCATGAACAATTCTCCTTATTATGCCACATTTCGAGCTTACTGGAAACCAGTAGGTCATCCACTCACCCAAACATTTTACCATTTATCACTTCAATACCAGCAAGATAGATAGATAAATATAAACATATACTCACATCACACTAATATCGGTATACCATTAATGTATGAGAGACATTACTTTTCACATGGAGCCAACGCCCCTGGAGCCAATGCCCCTTTTATTCACATGGAGCCACCGCCCCTGGAGCCAATGCCCCTTTTATTCACATGGAGCCAACGCCCCTGGAGCCAATGCCCCTTTTATTCACATGGAGCCAACGCCCCTGGAGCCAATGCCCCTTTTATTCACATGGAGCCAACGCCCCTGGAGCCAACGCTCCTTTAATTTGGAGCCAACGCCCCTACTGTGTACACAGTTTTGGTTTCCATAATAATGTCATCTCAAACCAATAATCGTATCCCGAATGCTACAATTGGCCAATTATGCATTATGACAACAGTACCAACATGACATCATGGCAAACATTATAACATCTAAGACGTTAATATAATATGCAACCGATAAAATAACAATAATATGAATTCGACAATTAAAATATTATAACAGTTAGTATAATGTCATCTCATTTTAATAGTAGAGCATGTCTCTTATCTACTGTGCTTTATCTTATTTATTTCACTTTTTGTCCCTTCTTATTTCTTCTCCTATGTACATACTAGGAGTATATAATTAGGCTATTTAGCCCTTTTCATTCTCGTATAATCGTATGTAGATTATTTCCTAAATTTGTTTTCATTATAGATAGTGAAATTATTCATTAAGTTGGGAGGAGGGCATAACCAGTTAACAGTAACACGTACTATTTGTTCCAAGTTATTCTAATTGTGTCTTTTACATCATTATACACGTGAGCAGCATAACGTCATTAATATAAACTTCTCAGTCCAATTGCTATAAACAATTTTAAACTCAATACGGATACTATCATTTTATTTCGGCTATAAGGGTTCAAAATTATATTAGCATTATAACGGTTCTAATACAAAACTTACGGTGACAATAATATGAGCAACTTCTTATTATACGTACTATCCTCCTATTCATTTACGTAATAAGATGATAAATAAATAATTATAACGACGAAGGGTCTCGAGATCATACTAGCATTATATATCTATGGTTCTAATATAAAAATTACGGATACTTATACTATCCTCCTATTTTATTTATGTATAAGTCGGTAAGTAAATACTTATAACGACGAAGGATCCCGAAATCATACCATCCTTTGATATAAAAGGTCATTAGAAAATAATACGGCGTAACTATTTCCCTGCTTCTATGCTTTTCTTCGTAATTCTTCCTGGCTATCCCCTTCTTCTTCTTTTTTTTTTTTTGTGTATGAGTGTTCTGTTTATTTATTTTTTTTAAATATATATATATATATAATAATAATACGAGGAGAAATGTACACGTAGCTTTGTAATTTGCTTAGTCAAAAATAGCATGCATTAGACTTCTAACGTGGAGTTTGTGAGATTTTTGTTTTTATTTTTATTTTTATTTTTTTTCCTTCTTTAATTTTATAGGTTATCTATATTAGTAAAAATTTACGGCATATGGAGAGAATTTCACGTGCTACCTCTAATACGATTCCCGACTCATATACTCTCATAAAGTAGAGTTCTTTTTCGTTTATACAAATAAATATACAATTCTAGTTTATAAAGTTTGATGGTCATATTATTATTAGTAATCTTAAAATTTATTTTATTCGGGATATTACAGTCACGTGGTGAGAGGCTCCACTGTCAAGAAGGTAAGAGGGGTTGGGGTTGCTAGTGGCGCCGTATGTAGCGGTGTGGGCCTGTGGTTGCTGCTGGCGAGTAGGTGGGGCAGGAAAGACAATATTAGGGAACAACTTACGGAATAGAGGACAATCCGCAATGACATGGCCAATTTGTCTGCACCATTGGCAGCGGCCCTTGAAGGGTCTCGGGTTTGGATAGTGTGAGGCGGATGAGTTGGCCGTGGTGTATTGATTGGTGGTGGTAGAATGAGGGTTATTGTTGTTGTATCGATTGTTATTGTAGTTTCGATATGAATGGTTTGCGGTGGGTTGAAACAGACCGGTTGTAGTTTGTTGTTTTAGCTAAAGTTCATGTTGAAGAAGCTTTTCATGGAGAGCTTCAAAGGTGATTGGGTTGTCTCGGGCACGGACGGTGTCTAAGACGGGTTTGTACAAATTGTAATCAAGGCCTTTTAGGACCTTTGATATAATGTCTTCCGGGTCTAAAACTTTGCCCATAAGAGCAAGTTGATCTATGCATGCCTTTATGGCATTCATATAGTCGGTAATGTTTTGATCCGTGGTTTTCACAATAGAATCAAGACGATCCTTTAGTTGTAAGATATGAGCGCGGGATGGGTTTGCATAGGTTTTAGCTAATATATCCCACACTTCTTTGGATGTGGTGGCACGAACAATTAGTGATTGCACGGTTACCGAGAGGGTGCTCATGAGAGCACCGAGGATCAAGCCATCCTGTTTTAGCCATGTATAGTAGGCTGGGTTAGGGGCTTCGTTTGTATCCGCTCCGGTGATGGTTTTATTTGGTTGCGGGTGGGTTCCGTCAAGGAAACCGAGTAAACTGTATCCAAAGAGAATGTGAGTAAGTTGAAAATACCATGAGATATAATTGAGAGCGTTCAACTTGACACAATGATTAAGGTTTAGTGACGTTAATGGTGCATCAGTATTGTGTGGGTTGGTGATGATGGAACCATTGTTAGTCATGGTGGTGGTGGGTGGTACGGTGATGGCAGAGGCAAGGTGTGCTCGTTTGAAGGTGGCTGGCCGGGGTGAAAGCATGTTTTTGGAGGACCTCTTGTGGCTCCTAGATACCATGTAAGGATGTTGTATTGTTATAAAATTGAATGTATATTGCAAAGGAATGATTACATGTTTTTATAGTATACAATGCTAAGTTAATTATGGTTAATAAGGGGAGCCTCTAGACAAGAATTTATCTTTCCCATATTTACAATAATATGAACCTATCAATTGATTGAAGATTTGATTGACTGATTTTATGTGGTTGCTATATTTGTAGATGCTAAAGATATTGGAGTAATATGGTTAATACAATATTGAGGTCACGCTGAGGACGGTCATCCACATTGGCAAATGTAGTCCACTACTTTGGGCTCATCGCGCACTGGATTCAGTCGAATCATTGGCTGAGATACTACTTGTTGAGACGGCCGCCTCCACCACTCCATCGCATGTGTCTGATATTGTCGGCTTTGAGTCAAATCCTATACGGATTTGATTGTGCTACTCCTTTCTAAAAGACCTCATACTAATAGAGTAATGAGTCTCTTATAAACTAAAAAAAACTCTAATTTTTCGACATGGGACTCGAGTTGCAACCCCAACACTTTCTAGTTTTTACTCTATCATAATAGCGTACATAAGTTACTGCGGAGTACATTAAAATTGGATATATATGTATGATTTAATTTAGTTCATGAATCATCTATTTCTCTAAGATATATTTAGCTACTCTGCATATTATGTGTCCAATTATTGTTATCTCGTACGAGTAATTGCTATATAAGCAACCATTATTATCAATAATATTTGAAACTATAATTCATTCAATTTCTTATTCTCTAACGCTCTTATACGAACGGTCCTTATTGGTTTATCTCTTCACTTTTACGCTTAATTTTCTTAATTTGGATATGATTGGCATGGAGAAGGCAGAATGTTCAAAAAGAGCAAGCAAGAAAGGTAAATCACGGGTCGTGGCGAATCGACAAGTGTTGTCGAAAAGGACGATGGTAATGAAGTGTTGAGAATCGTATGCGGACGAACGGAAGAGGAGAGATTAAATGTTGCTTTTTTCATGAACACAAGCAAATTTGATGGAGTGAAAGTAAGCAAAAAGAACGATGGTAATTAAGTTATAAAATGAGTATATGATAAACGTTCGAGAGTTGAGCAAAGTGTTGCTTTTAGTTTAGACACACAAGTTAGATGAAAAGAACGAGGGCTCCAAAATGTACTAGCAAATAAGAGTGAAAGTAGGTAAAAGAATGGAAAAAAAGATTGAAAAAGTTGGAATCTACAATTAGATATAAGCACAAACTACACACTTCTAGCCTATTTAACGTGCTCCATAGTACTTATCGACTCGTATTATATCGGATTATCGGTGCTTATTACTTGATGGTTTTGTTGACCGCGAGGCTGTATATATGTACGAGCTCTATATCGGAGTATTTGTGTATTCATTGCCATTCTTTTGAAGGATAATTCCTCCCATTTAGATGAAATTACTCATTTGAATTTTCACGGTTTACGAGAGAATACCTTGATCACGTTTCCGCACACGTAAATATGTCAATTATGTAAAAAATTTAAAATTATACCGGGTTATCGGTGCTTATTACTGTGAATGCTTTCGTAGTTCAAGATGCGATAAGTGAGCTGTATATATCAGGGTATTTGTATATCGATTGCCACTCTTTCGAGAATTACATTAATGGACAACTATTTAATCTTTTATTAAAAAAAGAAGGCACAAAACATATTCTTTATTTAACTCCATGGAGAATAAATATGGTTACTATATAGTCCATGTATCCAAAATTTAATATCAATATTAAGTTTGCACTAATTCTTGTTTCAAACGGACTCATTTTGGTGTGAACCTTACAAAGGAGTTTTGTACCCATTTTATTGTCAAATAAAACCACTATAATTCAATTATTGTTACAGCTAATGTTAACTTATTTTCCAAACGTGCTTACATTTAACTGTAAACTGGGTAAAAAACTTCGTCTTATTAGTTAAGACAAAAAATAACTCGCCTGAAGAGAGACCAACGCTTAAATTTGAAGCATATACCAAAATTTGCCCTTTCTTAACTAAACACATGAGTTAGACATAATGAAACAAAGCTAGAATGAAGACCCTTACCTATTGTCTTTCCTGTTTGTTTGCTTATTTAACATTGGCGACTTCCTATTTTACCTTATATATGACAATCATTCGATTACCCAACTCACTTGCTAAAGCTCATAAACTTGAAAAATTCTAAGAATTTTTTCATAAGTTCTTTTATAAAGAAAAAAAATGCTAATAAATCAACACTAAAAAAAGTCCCATACAAAAACACAAAAAGAACTCGTAAATAATAAAATTTTCATTAAAGACTATATATTCTATTGAAGCCTTTTACCATGTGTGTATTAGACTATTAGGGTAGTGTTTTACATCAGTAGAAAAGAGTGAAGAGAGTTATTAAAGACTTAAAGTATGTGGGCTACTTATCATATCATCAATTAATTTTCTGATATATCCTCTGATCTGTTGCTTGTGGGCTTGTCTCTTACCTGACTTATTTCCATAACCTCACTACATAGTACTCCTTTTATTCCGATCAATTGTTATCCTATTTCTTTTTTGGTGTCTCGGTGAATTGTTATTCTTTTTATATTATGAATAAATGTTTTCTATGAGTAATGTGATCACCCAATGTGACTATTGTCCACTTGTCATCCACTAAGTAGAACTACAAACGGTCCCCTACTATTTTCTTAGTCTTTGTGTAAAAATGGAAGGATAACAATTAACCAGAACGGAGGGAGTACATACTAAGGACTCAACTAACTACATATATAATTCTATAAATCGACAAGGTGACCCTAATGATCAAGATGGAGTCTACCTTCTGGTCATAAAGTTAAAGGTTCAATTTCCATTAAAATAAAATATAGCCCTGTTTTTAGGCAATTTATAAACACTACTTTAAGTCCTCAATAAGGCCGGTAGTCTGCCCTAATCTTTGTAAATCCTAACCTTAAACCTAAACTTTCATGTATCCAAAAAACAATACTCCGTATATAAGTATACACAAACTCTTGTTTGTGACGGGCAATATCCGTCACAAGCTTGCGACGGGTACCACTTCCCCTCACAAATGACTCATTTAAGGGAAAAGGGGAAGCACATGGGGGGTGCCCCACATGTTCCTTCTATCCATTTTGTTAGATGAAAAACCCGTCGTAAGGTCCGACCCGTCACAAGGGAGACCTACTGATAAGTATATAATTTTATACTAGCCAATAATATACAATGACGTGATATTACGGGTACTCGTACCAATTTCCCCATCCTCCACATTTTCTCCACTATATAACCCCAACAACTTGTCACATGTTAACACAATATCATCAAACATTCTACTCTAAAACACAATCACTAAATTCCTCATTTAAACACACACCCTGGAAAACATAATCTTTTATTCTATTATTCTTCATGGCATTTCACGGTTATCGTCGAATTCTAAACTACAAATCACAATTAACAAAACAAGAAAATAATAATTCCAACTTCTTAAATTTACATTACACAGAATTTGATGACAAAAACTTCCAAATTCATGATCAAACAATATTCTACATATTAATATTATTAGCAATTCTCCTACTTGTCACACTAATATTACTATACGCACGTTGGTATTTCCGCTTTCGCCACGTCTACCCTTCCCTATCCCAAGTATCCGACTACAACGGCTCACACGCGCCTCACGCACCCTCTACGGGTGCCAAGGGGCTCGACATGGCGGTGATCAAAGCGATACCGATAATTTTGCACCAACGGAGTGGCATTGAAAGGGAAGATGAGATGGAGTGTTGTATATGTTTAGGTGTTTTTGAGGATGGTGATAAAGTCAAAGTGTTAACTGAATGTAACCATCGTTTTCACTCTGATTGTGTTGACCGGTGGCTTAGTGGTCAACCCACTTGCCCGCTTTGTCGAGTCTCTCTTAAACCGGTTATATCTTTGCCTGATTTAGAATGTACTGAGGTCTGAGCTAATTTCACTTTGTGATGTTTTATTTTTTTGAAAGTTTTGCCTAGGGTTACTCACTAAATTAGGAGTATTACTGTATTATTTTTGTGGATAATTAGAGAGAAAATATTTAAGCAAACCCATATCACTAATCATGATATTGTGGTTGTTAGGTTTTTCTCCTTTTTCTATATATAGTTTGTCTTTCTTTTTTTTTTCTTTAGTTTTAATTTTGTAAAAAGAATAAAGGATGGGGGCTAGACAAAATGGTTTGGTCATGTATTTAATGAGACCATACAATTTTGCATCTTGTTAATTGTAAAAGCCATTCATGTTACCTCTATTAACTATTTCTCTAATCAAATTTTAATTATTTAGTACGAATTGTTAAGTTTATACACTTGTTGGATGCATAATGTAAGGTTTGTTTGCTAAGAATTGGTGAATCTTACAAGGGCAATAATAATGTCAAATAAAAAGCAAGATACCTTGTGAATGTCTTTTTTTCTTCTAAAAAGTGGTGAACCATGAAGGCCCACTAGATTTACTGATCAAATGCGGGCTTTGTCGGGCATGGATTAGCTCACGTTTAATTTTTGGTGGGTTTGTGACGGATTAGTGAACCGTGCCTTTATAATTTTCTTAAAATGTCTTGTCCGTATGTACTTGCTTATTTAGCAGGCAGAATGAACCAGATTTATTGGATGAGACGACTCGTGAACATGTCAAGATTTAACTATTTTAGGTACGCTGACCATAATGTACGCATTATTGACATTCTCATTTTTTTTTAATTACAAATATTTTGTATAATGTGTTTGAGCTTTGAATAGGTGATAGGTCAATAGTCTTAACTATGGAGTAGTAATATTTTATGCAATTCTTGGATAATAAAACAATTTTGATAGTTTGAAAAAATTCAATCCAAATATTAGCAACCGGTCCCCAAATTAAACTTAATGGGTATGGGCAGCTAAAGGTGTAGATATAAAGTAAATTGGTGTTGCCTACCGACTATATTTTGGTCATCAAATTCTCTATTATAGAGGTTGAATTAAATGTTCTCTTCTGATAATCCATGCAAAAGAATTTCAAATTTAAGCGTGCTTGGCTGGTAGTGGTCTTAGGATGGCCTGGGTGACCTCATGGGTGTTCTCGGGATGCGCATGAGTGAGGACAAAATGCGCTAGAAAAGACTTGTGTTGATCTGTAGGCCATGTACACAACCTGGTGAGTTACCGTGAGTGACAGCTCTCGACCCAGGGTTTGAGCTGGAGTGTTACATTAAGCAAGATAACCGTTCTCTTATCTCAATTATGTATATATAATGGCGAAACACTAATTTTTATTTGGGTGGTTTAGTTAATTAGTTTGTTTATCACGAATATATTTATTATCCATGTACCCTTGCTTGGAATTAGTAGGATAATTGAGTGAGAAGTTGGTAAGAGTAGGTCGGTCTCTCACGGCATCAAATAAGTTTAATGTTTATCCAAAAACTCTAAACATTTTTGTTGATGTAACGTTGCACATGATATAACTTTAAAGATGGCATAAATCCAAACAAGTACCACATGCGTGCAACATTCGAAAGAGTAAATGACTGTATTTAGAAACACAATAAAAAAAAAATTAAAATATCGACGTGGAAAAGTAAAGTTGATTATGAATTAGAGAAATGGACGTATGAAAATTAGCCAATTACGCCGTACTGTAAAATACAAACATACAAAGAAATTAATCGTTAGGTTGATTTTCAGTTCATTCTATTTTCATCACGGTTCACTTGGAATTATTTGGAGGTTATTGTTAATTGTCAAGAAATTATCACAACCAAAAAACTTAAGCCGATGGACAATCGATGGTTAAAGTTGCACACTTGCACGATCGGTTTTATAATCTAACACGTCCTCTTACACGAATAACAATACTGGCTTTGATATATGTCAAGAAACAATCTCAACCAAAAACTTAAGCTGGTGGTTCATTATACTTTTACATTAATAACTTTGAGTTAATAATTTGATTAGATGAATTATGTGAAATGCTTAATAATAAGTTGGCAATTACAAGGGGACATGAGTATTACTAATTTAATGGGATGAGATTCAAGTTTATTTTATTCTATAGTTTGATTTCTCACTATTTACAACTTACTCACGTAGTACAAATACTTTTCACTTGGTATTTAAATGATTTAATTTGTCACTATGATTTTTGATAAACCACACGGGATAATAAATCAAACGTATTATTTTACGCACCATTAACCCTTTTGGTCTTATCTCTCTTTATTAAAGCAAGAACCACAAATCCCATGTGGCAAGTATAGCATAAAAGTAGGGTAGTTTGAAAAGTCAGCATTTTTTTAAGAGTTATTTCATTGGTATTTCTTTTTTCATGTGATTATTTTTTACTTGGAAAATATCACTTGCACAGTTGCACTCGATAATTTTCTCATTCGTTATTTAATAACTTGGTTATGAAAAAACACTAATTAACTTACAATAGAAGCAAAAAATACCAAGGAAAGAAATTTATTTTGCTTATAAATTTATTAGCCAATATAATAGACATATTATAATTGATGGTTTTACTTATATTTTAATTAGAATTCTGAAATATGTAACATTATCATTTACTTTTGAATTATAATATATTCATATGATTATTTCACGCATTTGAGTTTGTAACAATTTGACGAAATCATTTTAAACGATCACGGGTCAAAAGTTTCATTTGTTTTTCTTTAATAATTACTAATATAATATGTACTAATAGAAAAATGGGTCAAATAATTCATTTTAAAATGAAAAATGGGTCTAAGTTTTGCTTTAAACGGGTACAAGTTGACTAAATGATACACATGTTTACCTATTAGCAACAATCTAGAACTATTCGGACCCTTGTAATTTCACTAATTTTATGTTGATTATCATCCAAATAATTTTGTTTCATTTTATATAAATCGGAGTTTTTTACCCCGTGTAACGAGACGAATTAAAGACTCAAATTTAGCTAACAAGAGACCATATCGTATACAACAATTACTATGCAAATTAACGCTAATATATAATTTATGCTAATTGCAAATATATTTATAGATCTGATCTAAAATTTTAAATATATCATTTTATAACTCAATTTAATTAATGCATAAAACTTAAATCTTGAATATTTAAACTTTTTGTACCAAATTTTAAAACAACATACCCGTGCAAATTTGCACGGGTTTAAAGCTAATTTGGTTGAATTAATAATCCAATTTAGTCGTACTCAGTTGTTTTGGGATTAATAGCACATTAGGCAATTAGTTTCGGATAATGTTCTTGTTGAAAAAAAACTACTATTTCCCTACTGTTATTACTCCGTACTACGATGGAGATAGAAAAATATTTTAACGAAAGTTAACAACATAAGAATATTTTGATTACACGGAAAATCTAAATAGGTAAAAAAAACCTTGGGACTACGAGTTCAATTATTCCACTATAGTTTAAGGCCCGGTTCAAGCTAAGCAGAGGAACTGGGCTTCTAATTTTTGTGGGCCTCCAAAATGTGGGTATGAAATATAAAATGACATAACCCAAAATTTCTTTATGAGCAAGAGTCTCCCTTTCCAATCCCCCCTAATGCATCTCAACATATTTTGAGGACCTTCGGTTTGTTGCGGCACGGGCCATCGAATTATTTGAGACCCCCTGCTAAGTCTCACTCTTAGGGTTCGCTTGGATTAGGAGTAATTATTAGAGGAGTAATAGAGCTTAAATGAACTAAAAAAGGGAGGGAAGTAGTGGGAGTTGGAGATAGAAATGGGGGAAGATAGTGTAATAGTCCCTCCATTAAGGGAGTAATAATTACCTACCTCTCCCTCAAGTAATACATTACCTCCATATGGAGGTAATAATTCCTCCTTCACCTCATTTTTCCACCCTCCACAACCACCACAAACCACCAATCTCCTCCCATTTGTTCTTGTTTTAGGCTCTATTACTCATGTAATAATTACTCTCAATCCAAGCGAGCCCTTAAAAAGGATAGATTATAATCGTAAAATTACAAAGTCTTACAAAAAAAATTAAGTGGAGCTCACACTAACTTGAGCAAAAGGATTTTCTCAGGCTCTTCACTACAAAGTGACTTTCTTTAATCATATTTTCTCGCAGTGCTTATTAAGTGCCCGTTTGGTTACCACTTTAAAAACGGGGGAGCTGGACGATACCATGAATTGAGAAATGATATTTTTTTTGTTACACAAAATCGGTTGATTTACATTTTCCCATGAATTGTAAACGCCTCTATGATATGGGTGCAGCTAGCCAAGGCTGCATGTGTTTATGCCATTGTTTCTGAGTTCAAAGATAGACAGCATTTTCCAACTTAAACCCATTACTCCCATTTACCATATGTGAAGATAAGCCAACCAGAAGAATGTGAGAAAGAAAGGAAGAGTGTTCTAATTTATAAACCAAACAGTTACTCCACGTATCGCCAATTGATTTTGGGATGCAACCTCCCTGAACTTGTAAAGATGACACTCTCTCCTCCTCGACGGGCGGGACCTAGGACGGTTTGTTATCTGAAAGTGTTTCTGTAAAACTCCAGGGGGAGCTTGTTCCTTACTGAATACGACAGCTTGGCCTTGGGTATTTTTAAGGTTTCTGAGTATGTAACACGGCACAGGACATTGTTGGTCGAGGATGCTTAAAATATTATTTAGCCGACTTTACCTGTTGTAAACATTGCTCCTATGTTTGTTGTCATGTTTGTGTCCATGTTTGTTGCTCCTGGTTATAATGAATTGACATGTCAAGTCACCAGATTAGTCTCTTCGAAAGGATGGTCCTACAGGAGAACGTCATTGTAGTGCCGGGTTATACTCTTAACAGAAATCCGAGCAGTATGCCATGTTCTCGTATACTGTTTTCCACAACTGTTTATTTCCCGATTCACTATTATGTTTTGATAATTGACGCTTTTAGACTTAAATTCACGCATCATCAATTTTACTCCGTATTAACTTTTGTAAACATGAACCTGATATCGATGTACAAAAATCAACCACCAGTCGAAAAGTTATAAGCTTGTCGTCTAATAGTCCATGATCGGGCCATCCACCTAGTCAAGGAAATACTCGTATTATTCAACCGTGTTAAAAGTATACTCATGTAATTTTATTCTATAACCTTAAGAGCTAAAAAAGAAACGTTGCCTCTTGCTAGTAACTCGAAAATTAGAGGTAGTAGCGGACCAAGAAACTAATCGAGTTAAAACAGCCATAAGAGACTGTTTAATTGCACTAACATTCGAAACACCTTCCTTGTTTTCACCATTATTACCATTGTCTTTGTAGTAAAGTAACAAGACGCTCTTAATTCTACCTCCTAAGCAAGCGATATCAGCTTCGATTGTAGTCAAGTTAAGGCCTCTGAGAGCTCGGAGAAGGTCGGGGATAAGGTCAGGTCGATCTTCGCAGCAAAATGAGGCCTTGATCAATACGACATCCATGTTATCTTTGTCAGTAAGAATTGGAAACCCTTGTTTAGTGTTGGTGTTGGTATGACATTCTATAGTGATATCGTCGGTATCGGTTGGGATGTTGAGGTATTTGCTGATTTCTGATGTTTCTGTTTTCAACTCCCTTACTTGATCAACCACTCTATCTAGCAGAGCTGCCTTGTCCATCTGCGTTAGTTGTACATTTGTAATCGTCATGAATCTTTGCAATAATAAATACTATGTAATGTACTCCCTCGTCTCAATCATTTGCTTGTCTATGATTAAAATACTCCTCACAAGGATAAAATAATTAAACAAATGATTTGTACGAAGGACGTATTCAAATAGAACCAATTTCACCCAAAATAGTTCTTTGAGCATACACAGCAAGTATTAAGAAAACTTTACTGTAATTGTTAGCTATAAGTCTTGTGAGTTAGACCTGGCAAATGGGCCATTTAGGTCAATAATTATCTGGACATTTTCTTGTTCGGACATTTTGGGACGGGTCATTTCGGGTCAAGACTTGCCTTAAATAAGTCCTTTTGGGTCTATTGGATCACTTTGAGCTGGATCATTTCGGGTCAGGTCACTTTCGAATCAGGTCATCCCAGATCTATTGGGTCACAATTTTCGGGTCTCAGATCAACCTTATCGGTTCAGGTTAGCTTTGTCAGGTCTAGCTATGAGTCAAGGTGAACACGGTTGTAGGTGGGCCGAGCGAACCCTTGGGCTATGTTTTGGCCAGCTCGGCCCGTCTTACCACTAATGTCAGGCTCGGGCTTCAATTTTGAGGGCCTGCCCTGCTTATACGGCTAGGAAAATACAAAGAAAATAGCATGTCCCGCCGCATCCCATCACTAGGCCTAGGATGAACATGAGGTAGCCCGCCCCAATCCGTCCTCATGGGGCCTTCTCGCTTTGTCACAATTTGTACGCTTTGTAACTTACGAGTATATATACTGTTCCATTTAGAGGAAGAAATTGTAATGCAAAGGCTTATACCAAAAATTGAAAATGTTAGTATCATGAATTGGCAAACACAAATTCTCATTTAAGACGGGGGTATCCGTCTTAAACTTAAGACGGATACCATATTCTCTCACAAAATACCCGTCAAGGGTGAGTGGAGAAGCACATGGGGGGTGCACACCTTGTCCCCTGTACCCATTTCCTCTCACAAAATACCCGTTGCAAGATCCGACCCGTCACAAGCAAGACCTACTGATTCGCAAAAGGTAGAGGTCTACATGGCTAACTTAAAGAGCAAGTGTAAAACTACCTGCTATTCATTCGCCAAAAAGCCTATTCCACGGGTAGCCCAGTCTACGAGACTACGATCAGACTGTGCTACCCGTGGAACAGGCTATCTAGCACGTGGAGGTAACATTGTCCCAAATTAACGCGGTAACTATAAAAAAAAAAATATGTGATGCATGCATTTAGATATATCAAGAGATACCTTTTCAGACATAGGAACAAGCTTCCTAAGCCTTGCTAGCTGCCCATTAATCCGGTCACGGCGCCTCTTCTCGGCTTGCCGGTGACTTTGGGATGAACTTGTTGTCGACCACGACGGGCACCCATCAAATTGCAAGGAATTTGAACTAATACCATGCATTTGGAAATCAATGATTTCTTCTTCAGCCAAAACAGGACTAGGAATATTGCTATTTTTTGCATAATTATATAGTATTATTCTTGTAGTAGTATACTGTTGTTGTACCATATTGCACTGTTATTGCACTTAGGCAATTTGTGATCCTGGTTATTTGACAGTGATTGGGGAACATGCTTGGCTATGCTTAAGTTGGCTAATTATTACATTGGAGAAGTGATAGTCCAATGAAAATCTTTCTTCGATTGATGAGTACATGTCATCTCATCATTCACAACAAAATACTAGATTTTTCAGATCCAATTGTGTTAATGATTTACTATTATTTGATTGACTTTATTACCTGATGCGCGGAAGCGTGAATAACTTGTGTTGGGTCTCTGCTGCCTCAGTGTCCACGGTCCACAATAGTATGATATTGTCCGCTTTGGGCCAAGCCCTCACGGATTTATTATTGGCTCCTTCCCAAAAGGTCTCGCCCTATTATATTTGTGGACACTTATAAAGTATTTCATCTTTATTCTTCCAATATGGGACATGGGTTTGCACCCTAACATTACCAACAAAGTAAATTATTTCAAAACTTTCAGTTTTAAAGATCGACATATTTTTTTTTTCAGTATAGTTCAAATCAGATTCTATAAGTACTCCACGTGCGTTAATGTGAAGATTATATTATTTCAATAGTATTCTTCGTAATTTTGTATTCCTAAGCCATATTGTGTGTGCAAATTTATTTCCCTAGTGCAAATTTATTTATATATTATTTTTCGTTGTTCATAACTTCCGGATTTTATAACGATCTGGATTACTGTTGAAAAGCGAGCGAATTTAATTCCCATGTAAATTTATGAAGACAAGGAAGATGGATTGTATTTGAAACGTTGATAAATTAATTTGTGTTAACATAAGATATACATGTATGTTATAAAATAATTTGAAACATACATGTACATTAATAGTGCATTAGATGTAAACATGTTTATGTTACGTAGGTTCATTATGGTGAATACCGAGCTCTCTAAAAATTGTATTCTTACCTATTTCCTCTTATGTGCGCTAATTTTTCCCAACAATTACACAACGAGACTTTTTGTTAGTGTGAATACAAGAATGATGAAGTGAAGTCATATACTCATATATAATAAGTTGGGCAAGTAAAAAGCACAAGTGAGCCCACAATATTAATTCTAACTTATCCAGTAGATATCATATGTTGATGAAAGATATTCTATAAAATTATAAGTTTGATTGTTGAAGCATCCTATGTGATTATTTGTCTTTTGTGTTTCAACTTATTAAGCTCACCCATCATGAATTGTAGGCGGTGTAACTGTATAAGGTCGTACAATTTCGTTGTCTATACAAAACTTCAAATTGGTAACATCCAAATATTAGCCCTACATTTCATTTTCTTCTGATTTTTCCACAAAACCGTTTTTATTTATCGTTTTTGGTCAGTTTTAAAATTATTTATCAAAATGGTATCCATGTAGGTACGGATTTCGCGAACCAAAAACACGGAGAAAACACGCCATTGGCAATGACACGTTTTCTTAAAGAGAAACGCCATTGGGAATGGCGTGTCTATGAACTGTACAATTTTTCTTATTTTTTTTTAAAAAAAAAAAAAATTTAAAGACACGCCATTCTCATTCCATCTTTCAGGTTTTGAAAACCCGAGCCTACGTGGACACCATTTTAATAAATAGTTTTAAACCCGATCCAAACGACAAATACTTATTTTTTTAGCATTATTTTAAAAATCCTTTCATTTTTCCACTGCTATAGGGAAATGTATATAACCTTTAATTTCACGTTCTTTGGCCTTAAGAAGAAAGGAATATAAATAGAAGTTTTCATTTCTAGTCTAAAAATCTTCATTTAGCTTCATGATCAGCATAGGCAAAATAGTACTCATTATTCCCTCGCATTTACTCAATTCAGAGCATTGGTTAAATATATGTGAATATTATTTTATTCAAAAGATATGAATCTGGTGAATGAGAGGGAGTATAGATAGAGCCTAACGTGAAATGATAATTACGGTAAATTTATTTACGGTTGATCTCTTTAAAGAACATTTCATCTATCGAATAAAACGAGTGCAGCCCACCTGGACGATTAGTACATTTTATTTAACATATGTAAGTTTAAGATGAATATACATCCTCTTGTTATTTAGTTTATCTCTGGCCATCAGAGTTATTTAATAAAAAAAACAAAGTTGGACCATTTTTCAGTATCAAAAATACAACTCAAAACAACATATGTAAGGCTTCTTGAATATAAATAAAATTACTCATGCAACCATGCTTAAGGTTTGATTATTGTTAACATCAAAATGATTCTCGCTTTAATTATTCTTCACGCAAAAACCACCTCTGCATTGGTGTGTGCCAACAGAAGTCGCTGTAGTTATCCGAGTTCACAGCCCGTGATCCAGAGTAAGTATTAGTCTAAGATTTGAAATTGGTGTTGAATCTGACAAGCGACATATATATAAAATGATAACCTAGTGGAATAATCAAATGTCCTGCAACATCACTCAAACCTCAACATAAGCAACTAACTTGCGTACAAAGCAGAGCATCAACCCAAAAGAATGACCGCACTGTCAAAAGAATGATACTACAAAGATGTACATTACACATACATATTATCAGGGGGAAAATGCAAAAATGTTAACATTATTCTTTTAGGTTGACCTTCGCTATCCAGTTCCGAATATATATATAGCATAACAAAGTATTGGGAGCAACCGAGCAACCAATGGATAATTAGCATGCCGAAAATATCAACCGCAGCTCAACAGATCGATGTGAAGCTTCAAATGAAGCAAGTGGAGTCGTACTCGAGAATGGCAATTAGTAGGGGCCCATAGGCGGCATGCCGTAAGGTGGCATAGGGGGCATCCCCATACCTCCCATTGGTCCCATTGGAGGAGGTCCATAACCACCACCACCCATTCCTGGAATTGGCGGTGCTGGCAATGCTAGAGGCAGCAACTGAGCATACATGTTCTGTATTACAAACACGCCTGTTAGCTTGTACACAAGTTTATTACTCCTATTTGTGAGACAGTATATATACTGTACTTGTATATTCCTCATTTAACTACATGGTTAACGGTTGATGGGGATATGAAACTGTTGAATATAAGCTTTTGTTATCGTTTGCATAAAATCCATTAGCCCTTCTTCCAAGCAGGGGTTAAATCCAGAATAAAATAAACAACTGATGCTGGTTAACTTGTAGCACAATTAGAGCATACTCCCATCAATTCATTGATGCTTTGTACTCCTCCGTAGTTTATACGTCCGATAAGTTAAAAGAAGGGAGTAAATTTTACCGATACAAGTTTTTTTTTATATTAGTCCTGGCATTTATACTACTTTTCTTTTGAGATCATAATAACAAGGAAACAATTTCCAGATCAAAGGTATAACAAAAGCTGAGGAACAAAAATGAGAATCAATAAAATATGAAGCAAACCTGTTGAGCAATTACATCCTTCTCCTCCATTTCTTTCGCCTTTACTTCCTTCTGTGCCTCGATTTTGTCCTTGATAAGGTCGTCAACTTTGCCTGTATACTCACGGATAAACTGCACAAGAGGCCAGGCATGAGGGAAAATAAAATAAAGTTAAAAGATCAAATGGCTCCTATCTTCTTAAAAGCTCCAAACGTAACGTGAAAAAATAATTAAAATCAGTTACAATCTGCCAGATTGTATTGTGTTGTGAAAAAGTTTCTATCAGAGTTTTCTTAAATGTTCATACAAGAAAGTACTAGCTTTTGCAAAAGTAGTACCTGTAGTAAGTATGGGAAAGCGAAGTCAAGCATATTGTTCATCCAAGCAAGTTCAAGAGCAACATCTGGCCGAATTACATCATAACAAACGAAAAGGCATGCAGCAAAGCATTCCTTCTTGCCCTGCATAAGTGAAATCGCATTCAAGTTAACCACATGCAAGAACGAAACTGTCTCCCTGAATTAAGAGTAAATATAATAATAAAATAAAATCAGAAACTCTGTTAACTGGGAGCAAGAGTTTTCACTCCATCCTTGTAAGAGTTGCGTAGTTATCTTCCATCTACCTGCTTATATTTATTTCTTATCTCCGATTATCCCAGATAATACTAAAACTAAAAATATCAATAAAACAAACTACACACCTCCTGAATAAAATAAACCAGCAACTCCTCTGCTAATTCACGATCACCAGACTGGGAGCAGGTTTCCATTGCATCCTTGTAGTGTTTATCTTTCTTTGATAATGCTATGGACTGCTTCCATCTACCTGCCTTCTTGTAAATGTAAGCAGCAACCCGTCTCATCTCCAAGAGCTCATGTTTCTCAATCTGTCATAAATAACCATATTAGAAAAGCATTCCAACTTTTTGCAACTAAGAGTGACAAACAAAGATAAACTTGTAACCAGATATCAGACACAATCACCTTTTGTGCAAGTCCTATCTGATCAAAGTTATCATGTAAATCGATGGACTCTCTCAATCTTTCATAGTCTTCCTCTTCGACGTATATTTCATTCAGAGCCTCATTTACAGCAGATACGTTGTTGCTCTGGACTGCAATCATATATGGCTTCACCAAATGCAGACTACCAGCCTGAAATAAAAAAAATACATATCAAGCGAAAAGATCATCCATGATAACTTATAGACTGATAATCCCAAAATTTAGTCTGGCTGCATGTTGTCCAACGTCCCGACATGACATTCCAGCACTTACTTTAAGTCCAAAAAAAAAACTTAAATGAGATAATTATATGAATACAACGAACATATTATATTACTGGGTAAATAACTTCCTAGGATGCACAACCGTCTCAAACAAAATCAACGTTAGTGAAAAACGTGAAACATTTTTAACAAATAGTTATCTGATAAACAAGTGCCTTATCCGTCACTTGTAGCGTAGTCGGACGAACATAACTTAGAGGCATATAAAAATCATTTTATGAACAGCAAGACAACAAGGGTAAGTGGGTAACAAACCTTGCGCATTATGTCAACAACACGTGCATGATCAAGACGAAGAGCTAGCACATTGAGCATATCATTAATAAGATCGGGATGCTCTTGAAGGTAGAAGTGCACGGCTTTATAATACAGTTCCACATTTGCAACTTTGGCCACAACGTCTTTAAACTGCATGTGATCCCATGCCTCAGGAGAGTGGTTCATCACAGTAGAGGCAGCATTGTCAAATTCATCATACTGGATATAGAGAAAAGTGAGTTCTTTCCAGTGTTGCTGTTCATCACACGCTCTAATCAACTTGGGAATGTTAAGACGTGTTGAGAACAGCTTAATGTGCTCCATAAGCTTCTCAGGCCGATATCTAGCATAAAGAACCCCAAGTTCAGTGAAAATTCCCATGTGTGCACGTTCCAATCCCAGGCCACTTTCCATCAATGAGATTATCTCATTGAAACAACCCCTGTTCTGGTAAAATTGACTGACTTCCTCCATATCATCCACCTAAGATTGAAACAAAGTATAAGAAACCAACATACTGCAGAAATCACACACTGATAACTAATGTTACGAAATTAAATTAAACGTTTTAGGGTCTGTCCAGATTCCTAAAGTTTGTGATAGGTGGATAGATTTTCAGCATAGAGAAGATTAACAATCTCATAAAGCTATACAGAGTGCAAAGCAGGCTGTAAACCTAAAAAATTTCTTAGGTTGGAATTACCCATAGCTCGTGTGAGAAGAAAATTTATTTTAACTGCCTACAGTGCCTACACCAGTAAATATATCAACTTGAGTCCTACACTATCATATATAAACACTAAACAGCTACATAATTATAAACAATGGTATTTTAGTGAACCAATGTAACTAATTCAATATCAAAACCAACTAATGAGATATTTAATTAGAGTCGGAGGAGATAAAATGAAACAACTAATACCTGTATAATAATGTTAAGCCCACAAATCTGAGCTAATCTAAACTCTTCGGCATCGACACATGCAAAGCAAACTTCCTTCCAGGTCTTTGCACTGTTGGCTTTACGTGCTGCATCAACAGCACTTTGGAATTGCTTTAGTCTAACTAAAGTAACAGCTAGCTTAGCCCAGTTAGAAATGAAAGCAAATATTATCTTTGCCGCTTCATATAAAGCTTCATCAAACAAGCGATCACCAACGTTTTGAAGGTTCGCCACATTTGGCATGAGAATGAACTCCTCAATGTCACTCAACCTATCAATCTTGGCATAAGCATAAATGAGCTCACTGTCTACTCGAGGCTCCTTTGTTTGTTGCCTCACCATAAGAAGATACTTCACCAAATCATGGTAGACATCTGCACCCTCAGCAGCACGAATCACGTCCAAAAATTGAGTGGAATCTTCGGCACGTATAAACGACTCTATCGCATCACTGACAAGCCCGGCCCTCAACTGGGCCTTGGCTACTTGGCTCCAAACAGCATCTTCTTCAACACGGAACGCAAATTCCACTGCCCGGTCAATGCTTTGAACGTTGTCCAATAGTACATTGACAGCCTGCACATTCAAGTTAAACTTTTTGAAGATAGCAAATGCTTCTTCATAGAGTTGAGCTTCAACTGCTACTTCTCCAACTGCAGGTCCGTCAAAATTGTCCAGTCTGTTCACATAATCCATAACCCGAGAGGAATCTGCTTTGATGGCAGTCAATATAAGGAGATTTTGCAAATTAGAATTTCCACTAAACGCAGAATTCTGTAACACTATCTTTTCAAGAAGCTCAATCAGTTCATGAGGGAGATCGGCTGTCATAAAGGCTTTAACTGCTGCAGAAACTTGTTCTGGGCTCTTGCTTTCAGGCAAAGCAGTGGACACAACTTGATCAATGAGCTGCCTTCTGTACTCATTCTCAGGGTTAAGGACTTTCTCCCAAAGATCCCCATCCATTCTCTCAACAACATACCTGTAATACAGTATGACATTATTAGTAATCAATAAAATATAAAAAAACCATTACGCTGGTTTAAAATAAATAAATAAACATGCCACAGACCTTGCTTGCAGCTTGAACAGAGAATTTTTGTTTGTGACATTTATAAGCTCGTCATCACACTGCCCTCTCCTATAAGCAACAACTGCTAGGGTAGGATCGCGTTTCTCACAGTACTTGCCAACAACCCGTGAATCATAGTATGGGTTAGTTGTCAGGAAGTGCTCTGGGTTGTTATTGCTCTCTATTATGATTTTACCCAGAGCATTGTGCACATGAACATCTTGGCTTCCTTCACTCACGAGATGCTCTAAGAACTGAGTAAGCAAACGAAGTCGATTCCTGAAACAGAAAATATAAATAATCACACATTAATCAGTTCAAACTGCAAACAAAATTTAGAAATTGACTGAAGACTGTGAACAGTACCTCTTCTCACATTCCTCCACCAGCGGCTCAACTGGAAGAAGAGAACGAACAGATAGTATCAAGCCCTTAATAAAATCTTCTGGACATTCATCATCAAGAAGCTGCCCCACAACCAGTGGTGCATTCCCAGGGTTAACCTAAAATAGAAGATAGGATTTTCTGTTAATCAATTTATCAATATTCAGTAATAAAAATTTGAGTAGAAATGTAAAATATATGTCCACCAGAAGAAGAACCTCTTCTAGACGAAGGCATTACCTTCTGAACATAACCTTCAATATAGCGAAGCATGTTGCTTGTGTAAAGATAGTGTGTGAGATCTGGAACAAAACCGAAACGATCACAGACGTTAATCAGTGGGCGTGCATCGGGAAGCTTGGCTTCCATCAAGAAATTCTTCGTCTTTTCTGCATCATAGAAGTTGGACTCTCTCGTCACGCGCTCTACTTCTTTCAGCTGTCCAGTTTTCGCAGCTGATTCAATGTATTTAAAGTGGATATCAGGATCCTCACTGCAAAGTAAAACGGACCATTGTGTTAAATGTAATAACAGACATCAATCACGTAGAGCCAAAAAAATCAATATCCCATATAGAGGATACCTGGAGCTCAGATATGATCCAAGGAAGAAGTACAATCCTTCATAAGACTTGAATTGCTCAAAGAGCTTAATGCAAGCATCAACCCCCAGCTGCTCACAGTACTCTTTCGCAGTCTGCAGTTTCGAACAAACATCCAACGAATTAATAGCTTAACATGGTATCTTTACTCTCTTTTTTTTGCGTGTACTTGAAGAGAAATAGAATCCAATTCAGGATGAACAATGTATATACCTGAACAATTATCTGAAGATTGCCTCTGAGATTGACAAGTAAAAGGTCTTTCATGCACTCTAATGCCCATTCCTTAGAAAGAGTACCAAAAAACTCAACGAGAGCCTGCCACAGCAAACAATAGATAAGAACCAATTCATTTTGTGTGATGAAGTGACATCTAATGGGTTAAAGTGACAAGCACCTGTGGCTCTATTGCGTGCGTGTTCACAATGACACGCTTCACATCAGACAAATCGGTATAATGCTGCAAAGATAAAAAAAAAACATATGCATTAGGAATGGGTGTTAGTTTAGAGAAAGAAAACACAATCAAGGAGAATGAAGGACCTAACCCATTTACCTTGAGAGCCTGCAGGTATAGACCAGCCTTTTCACAAAGCTGAGCAACTCTAGATCGATCATAATGACTGAACATACCATTGGCTAGTATGGCATCAGCGACGTTGGGAAAGGTAACCAGATTGATTTCCAAAACCTGCACATATATTCCATAAGGTTACCACAACAGTGAACATACAGATTTCAGTAACTACTGGTAAACATAGCTAATCCAGTACCTTGGTTTGCAAATAACCATGTTCAGGCAAATTTGGCTTCAAAACATCTAACAGAAACGCTGTTGCTTCACGTATCAAATTCCTCTGTAGAAAATAAGAGTAGCAGATGAAGAAGAAAAAAGTTCAGAAATGTCATATCACAAAAGAGACAGCAATTGTGCCAAAACAAAAGGGAACGTTCCCTCAGATGAGATCGTGAACATCAGAAATACTCTCACCCAGAGCTGACTCCGCATGTAAATATAATAAGGTTAAAGAGAACTCAGGTAACAGGATATGAAAACATTCACACCTGAAGAAAAAGATCAGTAATTGTGTTATAATCAAGGGGACATCCTCCCTCCATCTGGGACATCATCAGTGCAAAATTGACAGCACCCTGCAATGTAGGATAGATAAATAAACAAATTGCAACTCCTCTCCAAAAAATGATTCAGGCATTATCAGCATTGAGGTACCACAACCACAACCACAACCACAGAAAATGCTAAAGAGATCAGACCTGTGGATCTGTCCGAAGAATTGTTTGGAGGAGGAACAGGTAATCCGGTGTGTAACCAACCTACATCAACAGAAAGACAACATGTTCATAAGCTTCCGTAGCCCAAGCAACATTCATTGTAAATTTGAGTTCCATAACCTCGGAACCAAAAAGGAAAAACAGACAGATAAAAGATTTAGCAACGATATTCAGCAAGTTCAAAATAAAGTCCCTCTCACCTGCTTAGAGTACACAAGAATTTTGTCAAACTCCCTGCGCTCAGCAAAGGCAGCAACAACTTTTGGAGTTGCTCTAGCTTTAATATATATCTTCAGAGCAAGGTCATTGTCAACAGTCTACAAAATAAAATATGGTAGCCATATCAAATCATGGTTCACATAAGATGCTTCATTAAAACATAGCAATGGACACAGATAAGGAGGTAAAACCTTCACTAGATCTCCAAGTTCCTCACTGCACTCTAATTTGTCTTCTGCTAGCCAGTTTTCAAGTAGATTTTTCTTATTTTGGTTCACAACTAGGCGAGATAGCTCCAATGACTCAAATGCATTGAGCTTTCCTTTGGTTAGCAGGGTCCCAAAATACTGCAATAGAGGCGGTGTCTGCCCAGCTTGAACAGGAACACTCTGCAACCATAAATCTAAGATTTCAATTCCCAGCAATCAACAAAACTTGCCTGACTCGGCAAGAATTATCATTTTCCAATAATGTAATATTGGAAATTTGCAGCATATATGTTAGCCCATAATTCCAAACAAAAAGACAGATACAACAAAGTGCAGTCATGATCACCCCACACAATGAATAAGTTGATTTCCATTTACATAAGCAAAGTCCCACTTATAATTTCACTGCCGTTCATGTTGCATGTACTAGGCAAAAGCGAATGGGGGAAAAGAGATGCTGAGCAATGCTTATTTCAGAAAGAGGCGTCATATTAATATGAATAACAAAATAAACACTTTGCCAATATATATGCCACAATAATGAAGTGATTCAACCAAATGGCACATGCATCATAATGTTCAAAGAGTCAAAACTAACATTTGAAGGAAACAATATATTTCTGGCTTCAAAAGTGTACATAGATATATACCTGAAATTTGGCAACCGTATCAGGGGTACGCAGTACACCCTGTGGAGAATCAGCTGCAAGTTCTGCAGCTTCTTTGTACTTTGTTTGAGCAAACAACTCTTGGAACCGTTGGACAACCTGAATTGTGAATCAATGGAAACTAAGCAATAAGTATGTTGTTCAAACCAAGGAACAATGTTAAGTGTTTATAATTGTATGTCTTGTTACTTTTCACACAGTTTTACGTAGAGTAAAACAAGTGGGGAAGAAAGAATCTCTTAAAAGTTAAATTACCATTATGGTTGTGTTTTGGTATTCATAATAAATTTAGAGAAAACGGAAAAACTGATGGAACGGCCAAAAAAGAAAACATGAGCAACCAAGTAGAGTGGAGGGAGTAACATATAACTGTGTGTACTGTTACTTAACCAGAATTTGTGCGCAGGGGAGAAAGTGGGTTCGTCAGTTCTTATTGTTGCCTAGCCATTGAATGGGAGTTTAAGGAACCAATGGGACTTTCACATTCATCTTATTTGAAAAATTATTAATTATATTTTTGACGGGTGGACAAGATTTGTCATCTCTATACCTAAAAGAAGATGCAAATAAGCTTAGTTTAGAAAAAACAGGCAAGTTAAAGGCGCGGCAAATGCAATAATCCAAATCCCTCAGGACGCCTTAAGTTTCCCATGTGCACAAGTTGCCAATAGCTACGCACTTTGTTATGCAGTCTCCACAAAATTTTCTTTCGACACTAGTATTGTGCCCTTCCCTTTGCTCCAATATACATATACTACATGTTAGATCTAATAGAGGTATTGTCAGACCACATTTTATTTTGAATATACAAATTTGTTTTTGGGATCAAGGCTCTGATGTTGTATACAAAAAAAAATTTAGAACTGTATCTCGTGTTATGAGGTGCACCTCCCACCTCCTAGACATGAATTCTCATCCTCTTCGTGGGCCTCAGATCTTTTAAAACTACAAAGATAACTGAACTCCTATGAATAGCTGACTGTTTGAACACAGTCCAATAATGATTAAGGGAGTTACACGTGAAAGAAAACTGATTTCCAAAAGCAATATAATATCTTCATTAAAAAATAACTTAGACAAACATACATACCAAATTTTCTGCACCCGGAAGATTTCCTCGTTTAGCAAGATTAACTGCAAGCTCCAAATTGTTCAACTGTACAAAGAGAGCAACACCAGATGTAAGTTACAGATCTCATTCATCTTAGCATTTCAATCCAACTATAAACAAAACTTCTCATATGCATACCTGGCCACTGACAAAAGGTATTATAGTAGCTTCATTGACATTGGCAAGAAGGACCTGCCCACGTCTATTAATGGCATAGAAACCTCCAGATGATGAGGCCTCTGACGTCAAAAATATAGGATCTGGACTAATTCTATTCCGGTAAACAGCACTGGCAGTCTCAAGGTCATATACAAATAGCAGACCAAGCTTGGTGATAACATATATCAAACCATACTTCTGGGATATCTGCCAAATAAAAAGCAAATACAATATAAAATAAAGGTTCCACAACATAGTGTAGTAAACATGAACCACATTATTCCTTGCACAGAATACAGACTATGAAAATAATTTATATTACCTGCATTGACACTGGAAAATCGTCATTAAAATCTGGAGGAAAGAATAGGTCAGCTTGTTTCTTTGTAAACCCCGGCTTCCCTGTCAGATCATTACAATGGAAAGGAGAAAACAAGAAGCATTAGATTAAAATGGATGCCAGAGATGAAGAATATTAGACAGTGGCTTTAGCACTGCATTAAAGTTCAGTAACATGATATTTCAGGCAACTTAGTATAAGGGCAAAAACTGTAAAATTGTGGTCAGAATTATTCACCAAAAACTATTTTAGGTATAAACATGCTCGCAAAAGGAAGACGGTGAGGGAAGAAAAAGAGGAAGATGAAAACCTGGCTGGGCACCAAGCTCAATTATGTGCAGCTTGGATGTAACCTGGCCAGCATTCATAGACTTTGTAGCAAACACTATAAGAGTAGAGGAGTTCTCGTTTCCAGGTACCTAAGCATCATAAAAATAAGTTTTATACTCCTAAAAGCAAAACAGATAAACGCAATCAATTCTGAAGATGGCAGGTTAACATACTTTATATGTGGCAAATGATGCGGCATGAGCTTCAAGAGCTTGACTACGCTGCTGCTCCACAGAAAACAGTTGCATACTCCCTTTAACAAGTTGAGGCCTCTGAGAACATTTGAAAAGTATGTATACAGGAATTAACATGTTGCCAGAGAAAGAGAAAAGTATACTTTAAAAAATAACAGGAAGCTCAGAAAGTCAAACAATGCTTTACTGCAGAATATATACCCTACATCAAACGAAAACAAAAGGTTTGAACCCTTCACTGTATTCAGCTAAGTGTCTCAACTTCAGTTCAAAAATAACCAGAATTCAATCATAAAGGAGTCTTTCATTCTTGGAAGGCAGAAGCGCTAGCTATCAGTGCAACTTTTAAGTTTTGATACGCAAGTCATGTGGTGGACTGGTGGGATCTTGTAAATCTGGATGATTCCATATAGATGACTCAAAACTAATTTGATCATTTTGACTCCAGATATACCAATAGAAGAAAAAACAGAAATATGACCCAGAAGTTGAGAGTCTATGGAGAATTTAACATGATAAGAAGACAACAGGAAGAAAAAAATAACAGAGCTGAATTTCATCACATTCGCAATTAGCAAGAACCTGTAGAGCAAAACATTCTTCCTTTACGTCAATGAGTTTCCAGTTATCCATAAAATTGATCATTTTAGACAAGCAATTCCATGTCAATGAATATTAGGTCAGTATGACTAAACAAGAACCTGGATAAAAATATCCAGTCATCTATTTTGCAACATCACACAGTGTACTCCTCGTACATTCTAGTTTAAACCTCATATTAAGATCCACTGCAGAGTTCCATACACCTACTTACAATAATCACTTTCTTGTAATATCTACGTGCAATCATACCCGTTTTACACCACCAATCAAAAGCAACATTACCCATTTCCTCAAGGGCTTCCACAAATTGTGAGGTCAGGTTGTGGGAAGCACAACCTTACCCCTGTGCCAGCAACAACGAGAGACTTATTTCCACATGCCCCGAAACAAAGAGTGTGTCGTTAATTCCATTAAAATGACTGTTACTTCACAATAAAAACAAACGCGGCCATTTTAGTGAGCCATTCTACTATATTCCATCCTAACCCAACACCAAAGGACAATAAGTCTTTGACTACATTCCGTAACCAAAGGAAACATATTAATAAACATAAGGTTACAATAATACACATGAGAACACAATCGAAGCAACGAGCCAGGAAACACAAAACTCTACACCAGTCTCTCCTAATAAAGAACCAACGAACAAAACTAAACGGAGATCCAAATGTCAAAACTATAAAAACAAATGTGAATAGTACCTCAGCTGAACCAGGTGCAATTCCAATCAGCACCAACCACTTTTCAGCTGGATCGCATCTATAGTTGATAATCTGATTGTTTGCTAAGTTACCAGTCCTTTCAAACATTTTTACAGGGGCTGAATCACCTGTATTTCAAAATCGTCACAAACATGTTACATGAAATCAAAGGGAATGTTCAATTTTGGCAAGACAACGTGGATTGAGATGTTTGAATATGAAGCTTTAGCATACCTTCAATAGACCAGTGATATACAGATGTCTGGGTGACAAGCCCAAGCAACTTTGGAGTGATCCACTTCCAGAAGACAACCTACAGCTCATAAAATGCCTCAATGAATCAGCGGAAAGAGGGGGTCACAATAGAATCTCGAATAAGCCACTACAGTTGTATGGTTATAGATAGTTTTACCTGCTCAGGCATTTGGTGCGATTTCACCTTCGTTTTTGTCTCAATATTGAATATTTGCAAGTGATCCTGGGTAGTACCAGCTAGTTGAGCTTCACAAACGAATAATACATGTCATTAGAGCTAATGATATATTCTAAACAAAGAACATATAGTTACCCATCCAAGAAATAAAGGCTAGTGTAACATGAAACTTTATAAAGAAAGTTTATACTTCGTGGCAGGTTATTCTATAATTGTGGCCGAAGTCTAATCAGTGACGATCCTGTAGTGAGGACATCAAAATTATGGCCTTGATCCTGACGCACTTATTCTTGCCTCTATGCTTATCAAGAGTGAATGGAAGTGTAACAAACCATACATACAGTAAGCATGTGATCCTTTTAACAACCATACATACAGTTGCTAGGCTCAAAGATAGCCTTTTAAATTTGTAGGAACCTTTGAGATTATGATATATATCATCTGACATCAGATACTTTCATATCCATATACAAAAACTACATATTTTTTATACCTAAGACAACTCGCTATATAATACATTAATACGGAAGATGGAACAATTATCCTCGATTTGCTACAGTTAAATTCCCTCAGTCAGATCATACGTGCACCCCCATAAAATAGGAGTACAAAGTTAAATACTTTCACTATCATTTATTCATTTATACGAAGGCAATCAACGTTAGCATTATGGAAGTAAGTAAAAAGAATCGTCACAATACGAAGGGATAATGCACACACAACGCTTGCATACGGTGCAATGCTCACAATTTGAACTAACCAACTCATAAGCTACTCGGCAAACAAGCTAGTGGATCCACATACCGAAAAAGGAACAACACAACCACCATAGAACTCATAATTAACCGAGAAAAAATTACAGTACATTTCTGTCCAATAAGAGATGGAGAAAAACAAATTCCCTACTCCCATCCTACTTATCTGTAATCCAATCACCTTTACAAAATCGTGAAGACACCAATGACCAACACTACCGACTGGGAAACATATCAAACAATTAAAGAAACAACAATCAGCCGGCAATTCTACCTTTCAAGGCGAGAATTCGCGTGTTAGGGTTCATGAGAGCGGAATCAGCAGTAATAGGCCGTCGTAGAGGCTGCATCGGCAAATTCATATCAACAATGACAACACTATTCTGCGGCGATGTTTCCCTCACACATATATACTTTTCCGACTCCATCGTCACATTGTTAAACGTTATGAATTGCGGATTTATTCCAATGCTCGGCAGCTGCAACACATCAAAATCATATCATTTCCTCAATTCAATTAGATAACCTAAACTATATAAGTCACCTTTATCGCAACAATACATCCAGATCTAGCTAATTCTAACAGTTTACGATATAATTTTTCCTATTAATCAACACTTAATCCACTGAATTACCGAAATCGATCAAATCAAACTGAAAAATGAGTGAAAAAATAAACATGTACTCCGTACAAAATAATTTGACCTAAAAATCAACACTTCAACACGAAATTACCGAAATCGATCAAATCAAACTGAAAAATGAGTGGAAAAATAAACATATACAAAAATATTTGACCTAAAAATCAACACTTAATCACTGAATTACCGAAATCTATCAAATCAAACTGAAAAATGAGTGGAAAAATAAACATATCCTAAAATATTTGACCTAAAAATCAACACTTAATCACTGAATTACCGAAATCAATCATAAAAAAACTGAAAAACAGCGAAAAAAACAAAGATCGGAAATCTAAGAAAAAGAGACAAACCGTTAGAACTTCCTTCATAACGATCGGTGCAGTAGCGGCCGCCATGGTTACGAAGCGAAGCCGCAGAAGAACTCAGCGAACAAAACCCTAAACCACGCGATTAAATCGATTAAATCAATTAAATCAAATTCAAATCAAATAAAAAAGGAGAAAAGTCAAGTGAAAGTGTTGAAATCGATTGTTTAGGAATAGATTGAATTGCAAACCTGAAAGTTTAACGAGAAGATGAAGGAGAGAGGAGAGAGGAGAGAGAAAGAAGAAAGAGAGGAGATCAAAAAATGGCGATTAAATCTAATCTAAGGAAATTGGAAGAGAAGGTGAAATGAAGGGAAAAGGGGAATAGTGCATAATGAAATGAAAGGGGAAAAAAGTGTGAAAGACTATTAACGCATGTATGTCGTTCAGTAGTTGTGTTAAATCTTGTGTTGTTTTAGTACCAAGTGTGCTATGAGGTTTTGAGGTTTGACCCGTGGGTTATGCGGGTCGGGTTATGTGAGTCGGAAGGTAAGCTTTTTACGGTTTATAAGACGATATTTTGACCACGTTTTTATCATTTATATGGAGTATTAGGATAAATTACAAATAACTATTATGTATTTCTGTTTTTACAAATATAACCCCTTAAGTTTCACGTATACTCTCCCAATCACCACCGTATACATGTCGAAATTCATTTTCTATATTGTCCGGAAATGCATACGAAAATTTCTTGTATAAAACGGTTTACACAAGGATTAGTGGAAAATCGGTAGTTAATAGACCTAACATTCATTAGATAACTATTTATGATACCTTTATGTATTGAGTTTACATGTAAAATCGTTTGATATGTTACTTTCTCTATATTATTTGACACTGAGTTGGGTGTCAAATTGAAAGGTGAGCTTGGATCGTATATGCACCCATTTGACTTTTCAGGTCTTTAGTCGGATGGATGTTGTTTGGGTATGAATAAGTTAAGACCATCCCCAAGCAAGGTCATCTCATGACCCTCTATGATCCATGACCCTCTATGATCAAATTAAGGATCAAATTAACATGACCCTCTATGATCCATGACCTCAAGGAGGTCATCCCATTAGCTTGTAGGTGTCACTTTCTGATTGGTTGTTTGGTTTGAGTAGGGAAGAGAATGTGGGAAATTAAATGATTGGAAAGGTTGGAAAGTAAAAAATGATTGGATTGGTGATCTAGGTCATGACTTTCTGTTTGGAAGGATGTAAACGGGTCAAGATAGTTATGGGGTGATTAAGAGTAAAAATGGATGGTGACCTAGTTAGTGTCACTCTTGCTTGGGGATGTTCTAACAGGATTGACATTTGTTATGTGGTTAGGTTTAAGGTGGCTTTTGGAGGCTTTGTTTATGGTCTCTTCTTTTGCTAGTCGAATAAGGAATACAGTCACTCATTGGCTCGCTTATTTTTCCTAGTATATTGAAGAAGTATATATATCTTTATAGCTCATTTGTTTGATGAAGGAAGATGTCCTAACATATTAAAAACTGTAGAAAGTATAAACCTTGAAAACATTTACTCCCTATTTTCTAGTGTAAAATAGTCTTATCTTAATATGATTCATAACTATCTAACATAGAACAATTGTAATTGTTCACTATGTCGAGATTAGTCGTTTACTTTAATTCATGTCATTTAAAAAACATATGTTCCTTGAGTTTCATAATGATTTTCGCATTTTCGGTATATAGATCAACTCTATGTCTCTACGTTGAAATCAATTGTTTACCTTAATCGTTTGTATTTATATTTCCACTTGTCTTCAAAAACATATATTCGATATTCCTTGTGGTGCATATGATGTTCACAACATCCCTATTTAGGTTGACTCAAGTTGCATTTAAACTTAATTTGTGATATGTTATCTATAATTGCCGTGATTTGTAACCCACATATTTCTAACCTTCCATTTTTACATAGTAATATTACCAAGAAAGAACTACACATAGCGCAGGTTGCAAGAAACCAATTAAGAGCTCAGTTTCAAACAGGAAACGATCTCGAATGGGGAAACTTCAAACCCGCAGCTTTCTTGAAGAAAACACACAGATCAAGCTCCCAAACTCAAATGGTCCAACAAAATTTGTCTCGGGTATTAAGGCAGACATATCCCAAGTCAAATTAATTCTGCAATAAATCTCTGTGTTTACAACAAGAGAAAGATGTTGCTCTACTCACTAGTAGTTCTCTCCAACGTTGTACATCAAAAAGTCTGACGGGAAGGAGGCTGTCCTAGCAAAAACAAGATCAACAGCCTCAAATGTATGATAAGTCTATCGAGACAGAGCCAGATCAACAGCCTCGGAAGGCATATAAGATGGCAACTTAACAGAATAATAATCACTAATTCTAATAGACCAGTTTAAATTCTAACATAATGGGAAATTTTGAGTATTAATTTGTAGTAGACTGTTTCCCACTGAGAACGGCCTCGTACAAGGCTTGTTGAACTATAAATTAACCCTCGAAAGCTGCTAAACTTTGATATTGGTACCTCATCATGATTCCCAGGTATGCCTGTTTTTTTGTTTGAAGACGTCGTTCTGAAACTCATAACTTAAGAGCAGCTTTAGCCATGGCCACAGCACCCTCGTAAGTAACATTGCCGCCAATAAATCCACTCATGTGCACGAAAACACCACCAGGAATGCCGGAGACTTGGGACAAATCATCATCCCTCAGACCTCTCCACTGTTCTGGAAGAGGCTTTCTGCTCTCAAAACTATCGGGAGATACTGCTACAGCCTGCACTCTCCACTGTTTACTCCTGTCATCCTGCCATTCAATAATAGTAGTGCTAAGAAAGTCTTCACTGTCAAGAACACAATATCAAGTTGATTCATTGCAACACAATCAATCCCATTTTCAAGGTAGAACAAATGGTGGATGCGTGCAATAAGGACCCAGGCACTTGGGTCCCTACTCACTAGTAGGGCCGCCAAAAGCTACACCGGACCAAACACCTGAAACCCGACTCAACAGAACCCAAAAATCTGAAGAGCGGGAACAAATGGTGGGTGCGTGCAATAAGGACTCAGGCACTTGGGTCAGTACTCACTAGTAGGGCCGCCAAAAGCTACACCTGATGACCTGACCAAAACCTGAAACCCGACTCGACAGAACCCAAAAATCTGAAGAGCGGGAAACCGCACTGAACTGAAAGCGCCTGTGACCAAATACAGAAATGGCTGAACATTGATCTAAATATGATCAAATTGAGGTTGAACTTACTTCAAAGTAAAAGAAATACATCAAGATTTTGCTTAAACATTAAATTTATCGGTTAAACTTGAAATTTTAAGGTAAAATTATGGTAAAGACCTGAACCAACTCAACCTTACCTATCATCCAGTGATGACACGACCTGACCCAACCCGACAGAAACTAACCATGGACCGACTCGACCCGAAAATGATACTCTCACTGATCTTGCAAAACACAAACACCATATGATCAAACTGACTCATAGTTAACCCGAGTAATTGCCACCTCTAGTCCTCACTCCTCAGGCACCCCCAACTGAAATTTTGTGAGTTTTCATTTTATGAACTTGAAAAGTTTAGAAATTAGATGGCATTTATAAAGCATTCAACATGACCTGAAACAAATAATTTTCGGGTCTGCCACTTGGGGCAAAAGCCAATTAATAATAAATTGGTGATCATAACTGAACGTTTCTGGCATATTGAGCGCATGCATACCTGGTAAAGAACATATTTGACAGGAGAATCACTCTTCATCTCCTCCTCAAGCTCAAACAGATGGAGTTTCCACTGCAAGGCAAAGTATCATCTCAAATGTTATCCCTTCTAGGAATTACAGATCAAGACATCATGACACAAATTGGCGAGATCAATGTCACCAAAAATGCTATTAGGAAAAGATATCGGCTGGTGGTGGTAAAGTATCTGCAAGTAAAAGGAAAGCAATCCAAGTACGCATCGTCCGTTTTGATTTTCCTCTTCGATCCCACGTTTAAAGAAGCCCTAAGCAGGACTTCTGGGCTTTCCGTGAATCCTTCTGATCCTAGTTGGCTCAAGTAGGGCAGTCACTTTATACTCTATATATACACTTAACCATATGACAGTTGTGCCTTTGAAGTAATTAAGGTAACATTTTGCTTTTATGTCCATTATCCAGAATTCCCGACAAAAAGATACGGAGTATATTATTTTCCTAATTCCCCGCATCCTCCCAGCTCCCTTAATCTTTCTTGTAGCCAACAACCCTTACTATATTTACTGAATGATTAGCCTATTTGTCTATCTGTCTCGTTACAAAATAATTCAAGCTTTCTTGAATAGTTTTGAGCTTACACTATTAATTATGGGATGAAAGGTAAAAAAATGTAAAATTACCTAAAACTAGAACCGTGCACGGGAAATTAGAAAATGACCAGAAATTTTCTTTTTCTATTTTTTTTTCTGTCGGAATGCATTTTAGGTAACAAAATGTTGCCATAAACTACTAAAAGGTAGTAAATTTGGAGACAGTCTATGTGAAATTACTAATTTTCCATAGTTTAATGAGCAATGCAAGGCAATTTTCAAAAATAAATGCATATCATGGACAATAGACAAATTATGCAAGAGCAAGTGGCTAGCGAACTTACAGGACAAAATCTATTTAACACCATAATCTCTCCATTAGGATCTATATTTTTCCTTGCTGAGAGACACTCCATCACAATTGATCGGGCTGGCAACCACGATCTTGCAAGACTCCGGACATTCTGCAAGCAAACAAAGAAAAGGATGCCCGATGTTAAAGTAAAGATAATACGGAGTAATATATTTGAGAACTTCAGTTTTAAACATTAGGGTTAAGAAAGTACAACAATAAGCAGCATTGAACTACAAGAAGAGTGGGATAACAAAAGAGGAACTCACATCCAAAAACTCTCCACCAGCAAGATTCATTGCTTTCTCAAAGGCTTCATTCTCCTTCTCTGCTGACTGATCGGGATCTGTCCAGTCCAAATTTAGTCGTCCGACCCTTGACGACAATGACGTATTATTGACATATCTTGGTGGCTTGTCAGTATCATACCGACTAATTCCATTGTCAATAGCATCTATGGCCTGTAAGGGATAATAAAAATCTTCAAAAACTTGGGGAGGCACCAGCAAGGCTTGCAAAAACAAGGCAAAATCAATTTACATTTATACATAAACTAACTTCAGATTCGTCTGGATCAGATTTATGCTTATAAAGAATGTGTAGGTCCTCATACCAAAGGTTTTCTTAATTACGGTTAATATTCTCGTAATTATTAGTACTAGTAGTTTAGAAGTAGATGAATGAAGAAGAGACTTGTAATGAAGAAGGTTAGAAGGAAGATCTCTTGTTATAATATGACTAAGAAAACAATGGAGTACCATAGTCCTATGAATATACTTGTAGGATATAGGAAGACGTTATTGCATGTGCCTCAAAAGCACCAAAGCCCATGAGATAAAGGAGGAGAAAAGAGAAGTTTTACGCATGCACGTTTTCAAGTATTTCCGTTAATAAAGTTGGAGGGGAGATAAAAATCAATGCAGATAGGTAAGAATAAATATTGACTAGAGGAGACTCTGATTTTAGAATCCAAGTTAGTAAACTCGTAACTCAATTTCTATCAATGTAAAGGAGTAACTTGAGGAGGGTCAACGTAGGTCAACTTGAGGGGTTAACCCTCATTTACCTAAATCAGTAAGGTCTCAAGACTCCATAAGCCATTATGTGACTACACTGCTGATAAAAGCAGCTATTAACATGCAAGAAACTACACAAGATAGCTGCATCGATTAAAATAAAATACAAAAAATGGGATCAAACCTCCATAAAATTCCTGTAGACTGAAATAAACAACATAAACACATCTGGATGCCCTAAATCCAGCTTCAACTCCTTGGCAATAATCTCCATTCCAAAATGCTACACAAATAAAAACACAAAACACTGATCAAAAGAAAACTAAACAACCCATTTCACAAACTAGTGCACATTCTCTCGAAACCATCAGATACGACTTAAGAACAACCCATTGCAGAGAAATTACACAATACTCTGCAACTCCAGTCAATCAGTCATCTCCCATTTTTTTGCAAAAAAAACGACAACACCTACAGACTACTGATGTCTTGCAGTCCTATAACCAAGATCAAAACTTTACATAGTTTAGTACTACTTTAGTTCAGCATTCTTTCAACAAAAGCCGTTCCAAAACCCGCTTAGGTATACTCTAAAATCAAGCTTCAATCAAGTAAACAACTACAAGTTCATTTTTATCATTATTCAAAAATGCATCTTGTTATTGGATCCTAACCCTATAAACATCAACAAAAGATCAAAACTCGAATACAACTATACCTCTAACCCTATAAACATCAACAAAAGATCAAAACTCGCATACAAGTACATCAAAATCAAACATTAGACAACCGACAATGCGAAAAGTTCAAAACTTTATACCTCTAACCCTATAAACATCAACAAAAGCTCAAATCTGGCATACAAGTACAACAAAATCAAACATTAAACAACCAATACTGCGAAAAGTTCAAAACATTATACCTTATAAACAAGACCAGCACTACTCAGCTTGGTAGTAAAGCCATTACCAAAAACCTCCCCAAAACCCTTTTGATGATGATCATATCTATCTCTACTTGGATCATACACTCCTCCTACATCTAACACCGCATCCAAACCCTCCAATACCTGCACACCAACAAACCAAATACAATCAATCCCGCAATATCAAATACAAATTCTTGTGTAAGACCGTCTTCATGGCTTACCCAATAACTTCATGAAACAGGTTTACTTGGCCACAAACTCTTGCTTGAGACCATCTTAAATTAAGACGACACTAACAACCTATTTATATAATGTTACAATGTAAAAGGGGTTGTAACTTGTAACTTTGTAAGAGGTCTTCACGTAAAGACCGTCTTAAGCAAGACCTAGTGTTGCAATAGGATCATGAATCATGATAACTGTATAAATGGGTCCATTTTACACAACAAAATAACTCAATTTCAAAAACCCACAAATAAAAACTCAAAATAAATCAACTAGAGCAGTGGAGGAACCAGGATTTAAAAGCGGATTCATTTGGCAACTAACTTTTAACTCAATAGGGTCACAATATAATAACTAAATTTCAAAAACCCACAAATTAAAACTCAATCAAATAAACTAAAGCAGTGTCGGAACCAGGACTTAAAGTTATAACCTCGGAGTCACGGGTTCGAGTAATATGAGCACCAAAGAACTTATCAGTAAGACGAATCATGAAGCAACCAAGAGCTTCATCACAATGAAAACTACCATTGTGGGTGCCTACGCGCTTGGGCGGCACGTGGGTGGGAGATGCGGTGGAAAAGGGGGAAACCCTAGTTGGTGAAGGGGATGAAGAAGCAGCCGCCGCCATGGGAGAGAGATGGAAGGTTGTGATTGTGAAGAGAGGGAAGAGTTTGCGAGAAGTAGGAAGAGGAGTTATGAAGGTTTTAGTTAGTGAATGTAGAAACAACATTGTGAAGTTGAGTATTGTATTGTCCCTCACTTTTTGTTTGTTGTTTTGGAAGTTTTAATAAGTCTCGCTTGTGTCGGACTTATCTCTAACAAGCTTGCGACGGGTCAAGTTCATCTCATCACCCCACCTTACTTGCTCTATGTGAGGGGAGTTTGACCCGTTGCAAGCTTGTGATGGATCGTCCCGTCACAAATGAGAATTTGGGTGGAAGTTTATCGTTGATGTAAAAAAAAAAATTAGGTAAGAAAATGGGTGATACAGTAATGCTCCCTCCCTCCCAGATTCCCGCTTAATAGTTTGCGATTGTTTTATACACGATGATTAAGGTAAGAAAAGATCAATGAAGTTAAAATTATTAAAAGAATCGAAAGTAACTTGAAATTAGAAGAATGAAATGGTTCATTATACACTAGAATATGAAGCGTAAACTAGAACGGGGGAATAATTGATAGTCGGAAGTGAATTTGGCTCACTTGGTTTGTCTTTATGAATTATATTCAACAAGGGGTGATAACTGATGACTAGTTGAGCTGAAAGTGGAAATGGCTTAGTCAGTTTGTGTTGATGAAGCAAAATTCGCATTTACTCGAGCTTAGGATGTGTTTTTTTTTTTCGGGGTATATTGGTTTAATGGAATTCCCACCGAGAAAAGATATTGGTAATGTCCCTTCGCCAGTCAATTGTTTATCTTTTTATATTGGGAAGCTTTTTTTTTTAACTTTACCATTCAATGAGACTATTGTTCATTTGTAATTCAATATTACCCCTAAATGGTCCTCTCCTCTTTTCATGATCTTTGTGCCAAAAACAAAAGTAAATATATGATCGGGACATAGGTAGTAGTATATAAGTTTTTATCATTATTTTAAGAGTGGCGCAATGTTAAAACATGACTTATTTTGCCTTTGAGGTTCAGCTTCGTCTATTTTCTTCAATAATATTTCTCCATGTTAATTTCATCTAATTTAATACAATGAGATTAAATGTCAAAGGTTATTGTTTCATTACACGCCATTTTGTTTAAATTTTAGAATAAACAATTATATCAACATTCTAATAAGAAAATCATTATATCTATATTTCATTGTGATTAAATCGTATCCTATTTCACTAATTGCAGCTTATTAAACTTTCCTTTACTACTTGTTAATATCATTATATTTAGTACTCTGTAAATTATAACATTAAACGAAAAGTAAAGTTAATTTAGTTGTAGATATCTCTATATAATATAGTCTAGAAAAATGGTGTGCCTTTGCACGGGAGCTACCCTAATACACATTGACTATTTAATACGGAATACTAATCCTTAAAATCAATTTGCATTGCAAAATAACATACTCCTTCTTTAACCAATTTTTTCCTTAGTTCCAAGGTATAGACTGGATGAACGTATGTCTAGCGGTATCAATCAATTGCATTCCATGTTTATTTGCATGCCAATTCAAGTACAAGTAAGCTGACCACAATATTTTGTAAAACGTGTAGTACTGTTAAATATCACAAAATATAAGCGTCCTTGAGAGAAAGTCGCCTCACATATTACTTTTAATTGGACCACTCTTCTAAATAAATTCGTTGTTACAACGGTATCTTGTGTATGATTTGCAGGAATAATCTAAAAGTATATATAAAGTCCTAAAGATATCGAGCAAACAAGTAACAATATTTAATACTCCGTATAATGATACAATGATAAAATCGTGATAAAATATTCTTATAAAATAACAGAAATATATTATTTATTCACACAAAAACAACGTGCTTGCAAGCTTTTCTACTTGAGTCAATTTTAGCTTGGTTTGACTCGATAAATTATCGAGCCAAGCTCGAACTCCAAATGATCTCTGACGGAGCTTTGACCAAGGCAAACTCGAACTGCTTGCAAATTGGCTCGTCTTATTATCACTCTAACCAAACAATAGTTAAATTTTGACAAGTATTTATGATAATTCGGTACTTTATATCCGGCATTTTATGTGCTCCTTATAGTACTTAGTACCCCTCTATTCCAATAAATTGTTTACTTTTATATTTTTTGTGAGAGATATTTCAATTAAAGGTAAACAAATAAATTAGACAAACGAAGTATTTTTATCAGGTTTAAGGCATGTGAATAAAAGTATGAGAACAAGTAAAGAGAATACCTTTTACAAGTTCAATTATGTCGTCTCATTTGTGTAAACTATATACTCTATACTACTGATGAATAAAATAAAAGTTCACTTCAAAAATAGACCAACCTTTTAAATCTACCGAAGATAAGCCCAAAAATTAACAGCCCAATAATTACGTCAAATATTCTGATCATCTATTGCAGCATAGCCCACATGAACCTTGCTTTTCAAAACTAAATGAACTATCAAGTATCAACTACCTACTTAGACTAGGATTCAGCATCGCTCCAAAATCAGACCGGTCCGAAGATTGAAATAAATATTTTGGTGACCAAAGACCGAACCTACAAAATTCAGTCTTGGAGCGGACCGCGCCCGTATGTTTTGGTCCGGTACAATCCTGAACCGAAATTGACCACAAGTTATGATTTTTCATGCTTAAGTATATGATAATTAAAATTTAATTTATTAAATCAAATAAGCTTGTCGATTAAAGTATTGTTAATATTGTTTTGAAGATAAAATATTTGATTACTTAATAAATTGCGAAAATTAATCTCAAAAGACATAATTGTGGTCCATTTGGTCCGAACCGATTAATGGGTCTTCAACCAGACCGAACCGAAAACTGAAACTTCAAAAGTAAGGGCCGAGTACCAGACCTAAATGAATCTGATCCGGGTTTGCCCAAACAAAATGGTCCGGTCCGATCCATTTTTCCAATCCAGACCTAAACTTGCCCACCCCTAACGTATACAACCCGAATTAATTTCAGATAACATTGTGATCTACTCACATACTTATTTTATACGAGATGTGTCTATATCTTTTATCCATTAAATTGATATATGCTCGCATTTTTATGTGATACTTCTCAACTTAATTTGAAATGTTTCATGTCTTTAAAATTGACCTCAAAAATTACACTGGGATCGGATATTTTGATTTGGAGGCATATAGTTATTAAGCTAATATTCTCTATTCAACTTTTCTACAACTAACGTTTGTCGGAGCTCTTTTATAAGATCGACTTAGAACGAGTTAACTTAAAAAATGAAATATATAACCATTGAAACTTGAAAGAAATATGAAATACATAAAGGAATACGACCAAATCGGCCATGTTATCCATAATCTTATTGACTAGTGAAGACTAAGACCATATTGGACGGCAAATGCATGTGGAATTGTGGATAGTAAATTAGTTAAAGCATGCGAAATAGACGTCACTATGTGTGAAAGGAAATGAGAAATGCAACGATGCTAGCCATTGGACTTGGACATAGAAAAGGATCACAAATTCTTCTTTCCAACGAGGCGACATGTCTTATTGTTTCAGACAGGTCAAAACTCTCTTACAAAGAAGCAAGTGAGGTAATAAGTAGGGCATGATTATTCATTACCCCTCACCTGCTTCTTTGGGAAGAGGTTTGATCCGTAAACAGTAAGATGGATCGCTTGTCTGATGCAAGACCACGTCGAAAAAGATGGATAACCTCTTTTTTTATGGGAACATAAACCTTGGAAATGGGTCTTTTCTATCTACCGTTTTCTCCGGCCAAGAGTCCATGACAATATGACCTTTTGTTAAATGCAATAATAATGCATCTTTGTACGGTCAACTACGTGTCTTCACTGCTTTCAGATACTGTTATACTATGTTGTTGGATCCTCAAACACTTTAGATGTTGGTCAAAATTCAATATTGCGATATAGGAAGACTAGACTCTTGTTTACAAATTCTTAAAGGTTATCTCTGTCATGTTGTAAATGTAAATTATTATTAGACCAAAGAATCGGCTTAATTATCAATATAATTAAGTAGAAATATTAATTAACTTCGATTGAGCAAGATATGAGTGTTCTTAGATTAACCAGGATATGGTAACTTAAACGTGATATCCAATGGTAAAACTAATGAGTTTTGGGTTTTATAAACTTTCTAACTACCTTTTTTAAAATTATCTTTGAATTCTATACATTGGTCTATACATATTGTAGCCAACTTATTAGTTGTTTGTCTCTGTTAACCAGTTTCGTTAGCTAGTTGCTCCAATAACTCACTCATTGACCAATCTATTTATCAACAGAATTACTTTTTCACATACGAATTTTACTCTTTCACATACATTTTTTCATAAATTTTCCATATCTTACCCCTTTTCATATACCTAATCAAATTAAATCCTATACATACTTTTCCCCTAAAATCAAAACTAATTGTTCCAAAAACTTGAATGATGAATTATAACTCTCGATTTAGTGAAAAATAATTATTGTTTAGCAATTATTAATATCTTTTTTGTTGAAATTATTAGGTTTGTGAATTGTTAATTAATTAGATAAATTGTTTACTTGTTTATCATTATTCATCAATGAATAAGTGGTGATTTGGGTGGTGGACAGTGTTTATGGATGGTGGATGGTGCTTGTGCGTGGTGTGCGGCGATTAATGGGTGGTAAGTGAGGGTGGTCTGTGATGACGCAACACGGGTGCGTGTTGACTACAGTGTGGTTGCTGCGTCGATGGTGCGTAAGGGTGACGCTTTTAGGCGTGGATGCTGGGGACGATGGGTAATGGTGGTCAGGAAGTGGCCGGCCGTGACTAGGGTAGTGGCGGGGAAGGGAGATGATGGGTGGTGGCTAGCAGATTTGGGATAAGTAGGGTAGTAGCGTGAGAAGGCGGGGGCGACTAGGGTAGTCGAGGTTGGTCGGGGGTGGTCGGAGCATGGAGAGGGGATGGACGGAGGTGGTGAAGGGAGTGATCGGAGGAGGTGGACAAAGGTGGTGGTGGTGAAAGGAGATGATGAATGAAAGAAAAAATCATTTGTGTTAGGGATGAAAAAAATGACATGGGTAAAATTGTAAAATCTGTATGTGAAAAAGTAAAATCCGTATGTGAAAAAATACGTCCTTTTATCAATTAGCCTACTTAATTACCCTTTAATACTCACAATTTATAAACTTCTCACAATTTTGGGAACATCCATAAATATTTGATATTCCATATTATAGTGAAGGTTTTCGTGACGATAAAGCCACTTAAAGGGCAGGAATTTAGATTGGAGAATGTTGTTTAGAGATAAAGAGAGATAACAAAGAGTTAAACCATGTAACGATGAACACAAAATAAAACTTACCGGCTTAAATGTGAAATGCAGAAGATATAACTTCAAAAAATGCAAAGATATTTTAAGTTTTTTCGGGTTATTATTTTGCAAGTTTTGGTTGATTTTTCGAGTTAGTCATCATTTGAAATATGGAGTAGTTTTTAGAGAAAAGTTTACTTTGGTCAATATATGCTTCGATATTAATATGAAATTTTGTACATAAAGACATTAATTTATCTTTTATATGAAAAAGAAATATATTCATATGATTAAAATAAGTGAGGACAATCTTGTATGGTATTTTTTTTTTATGACACATTTAATTTAATTTATTAAAATAGAACGATAAAAATGTTGACAGCAAGTCTTGCTTAAGACGGATATTTTCGTCTAAAGCTTTAAACGGGTCAAATACTAGCAAATGACAATAATATTGACAAAATTTTTGGTGTTTTTTAGGTAACAAATGGGGTAATTTGGTATGTATTTGACCCGTTTTAAGCTTAAGACGAATAGTGTTCGTCTGAAATGAGAATTTTGGGAAATGTTGATGAAAGACTATGGATAAGGGAAGAGAAAAGAAATAGATTTATCTTCTTCTCTATTTTCAATAAAGAGTACTTTCAAGATGTATTAATTTATAAGTTAATTGTACATGAAGTTGAAGTAAAACAGACACTATTCTTTTTAAGTTTAAGTCAAATACATATTAAATCACTTTATTGATTGTCTTGAAAACATCAAAAAAAATATAATCATGCCAAGTGGTAATATTGACCCGTTTTAAGCAAAACTTACTGATTACGTAAAAATAAGATATGACCTTCGTATATAGTACTAAAGGTGGAAAAACGGGTCAATTTGGTCGGGTTTGGGCGGGGTCGGGTTCGGGTCGGGTTAGTTTGGGTCGGCCATTTTGGGCCTGACATATATTTCGGTTCGGGTCGGGTCATCTCAGGTTTCGGGTCGATTTCGCGTGACATGTTGTCGGGTCACTTCAGGTCGGGTCACTTTCGGGTATGGCCCTTTTGGGTCGGGTCGTTTTCGATTAATGACTAAAGAACTTTTGGAACATTTTGGGTCATTTTAAGTCACTTTAAGTCATTTTAAATTGGGTTAGTTATGGGTAGAGTCTTTTAAAGTTGGGTCATCTCGGGTCAGGTAAACACTGGGTCAACTAAGGTTCATGTTGGGTCTGGATCGAATCGGGTGAAATCGGGTTTCGGGCTCATTTTCAGATCAAACAAGTTTGAATCACTTTTAATTTTTGTATCAGTCTTTTAGAGTCGAGTCATTCGAACCTAACCCTTACCTAATCTAAGAACACTAAATTTTGGACGGAATCAAACATTGAGATTTGAGATTGAGAAGAGAGTAATGAACCAATTTTGACCACGTTCACTTTCCCATCAAATGTGTGGATCGACTTTTCCTAATCAACGATGTAAGGAGTACCCGTAATTATTAAAAGGAGATGTGTTGCCATTTTCCACCAATCAAATCGCGAGTTGTAGATATTTGGGACTAAATAATGAAATCCTCAACTTTGACATTCAAGTAGTGACAATTTTTTTATTTAAAATAATATATGTATCTGTTGTAAGTATTAATAAGATAATAAAACGAGTTCCATATATTGATATACTTCCTCCATTCAACTCCACTCTACCACTTTCTTTTTTGTACACTATTCACAAGCGATCATATAATTGCAATTTTCTCCCAATATATAAGTAAAAAATATATTCATGTGTGATCTTGTTTGATTCGTCTTTACGAGTACATTATTAATATCTAACTTTTATAATTTTTGCAAACACATAGCTAACGATATTTACCGTGTAAAACCCGTCTCGGCAAATGTGAAAAAAAAATTTGGTAGAGTGGAGTTGAATGGAGGAAGTATGAACTAATATTTAATCCGTTTTATTATTAATACATATATTTTCATCTTAATAAAGACTAACCAATCAAGCGGTAGCTACTAGCTAGTCACTATTTGCAAATTGCAACATAATATAACCTCCTTAAATATCTACTTCTCATTCAACTTGATGTTCCAACTAAATAATTAATTTACTCCCACTCTTCCGCTAGATTCCCTTCGTCCACGACTTTTAGTAAGTACCATATTATGTACCAAGTAAGATCGATAAAAAACGAGTCGAGATCTTCTTGAAGAGGAAATAGATCTTTCATTCCTTTAAGAAATGGAGAGAATCTTAATAGAAAAAAAATGAGTCAATATTCTCTCTATTTCCTAGAAGAACGAAATTGTTCAGATTATATTATGACTTTATACAACAACTCTAACATGATGCATCATAATAAAAAGATAATGTGTATAGAATATAAACTATTATTGTATGGTGGTTATTAGAGACGAAATGGAGAAAAAAAGATTATAACTACTATATATTTTCAATGTTATAGTTAATAACTTAATACTACTATAACTTTCTTTATATTTTCAACGTTATTGTAAATATTATAACTACTTTAAGTTAATAATATTATGATTTAATGGTACTATAACTTGGTATAACCTTGTTTATGTGTTACTTACGTTCGATATTAAATAGGTTTGAACTATAATATGAGCTCTTAGGAATAATGTTATAGTCACTTATAACTTAAAAGTATTATAAGCTTGGAATTTGAATACAAGTAGATACTATGTCATAGTCAGTATATTATAATTTCCTGATTTTGATCACTGCTTTGTCTACTCTTATTCGCTAGATTAATACTCCCTCCGTCCCGGTCATTTATTTACCTTTACTTTTGGAACAATTATTAAGAAAATGGTAGGGGACCATTTGTGGTGGTACTTGGTAAATGACATGTGGACAATAGTCCCATTCAGTGATCAAAATACTCATAGATGATTATCCTAATACAGAAAGGTAAACAAATGAATGAGACACCCTAAAATAAAAATGGTAAACAAATGACCGGGATGGATGAAGTAGTTTAGTTAATTATAGGATCATTAATTATACTATACATTGTTCGTGGGCTAGTTGTTATAGCTAACACTTGAGAGAAGTATCAGTTACACGTGTCTTTCGATGTAGACTTATTGTATTGAGATTTTGGATAGGTGGAATACATGCACTTAAACGCTATACATAGTACCGTAAGGGCTTGTTATATAGTCTATACTAATGACCGAAGACAGTTTTATACGCTCTAATAGCTAGAGGAAGTGATTATGCGCTCTGACAGTTAGAGGCAGTCGTTATACGCTATAACGATGTTCGTTCTATCCGCTATGCTTGTTTAGCCAGAGACAATGGTTGCATACTTACGGTGTTTGGTATTGATTATTCACTGTTATTTTTTCTCGTATGATACGAGTTTGATTGTGTATATTATAATCATTAGTCTATGTTAAATAATGGTTTACTTGGATCGTTAACGTGTTTTCATCGTTTCTATGTCTGATTTTGTGATATCTTAAGGTAAGCATCGTTAACGAGCATTGATATACTTGTATAAAGCAAATGTATATAATTGAATGAAATGGAGGAAGTATATCACATGTGTATGTAGTTTGGGTAGATCGATAACTTGTGCCTCTTAAGTCGTGATAGTGTATGAATAAGCAAATACTCCCTCCTAGTTTCATTGTTCTTCCCCTTTTAATATAATACTCCTCACATATATTAGAGGAAGGGGAAGAACAATGAAACTAGGAGGGAGTATATTGTTATTTCCTAGTTATTTTATTTTTGTTTATTTTACATATTTAATCCGTTTTAAGGTCAAACAACCACATTCATATTAAATGAAATAAGAATTTGTGTTAGTTCTAAACAAGCTCTTTTAATTTTCCAAAATAAAAAAATAGTATGATAGTCCTTGTTTGTTGTTTGTAGTTACCATGAAAGTTCAAAGCATAACTTTTTCCACCATGAAAATTTTTCCCACTTAATAAGGAACACACAAAACTTGTCAAAATCTCATTATTTTACTACTCATAACTTAAGAACGTTTAACACGTCAAGGTGTAGACCACTTTTTCCAAAGAGGAAACTCAAATTGACGTGCACATTATCTATACAAGAAATTAGTAATTCTCTTATGCAACTTTATTCAACAACCTCATTACGAAATCAACAAGAAATACACATTCATAGAAATTACATAATCTGCTAACTACCTTACAATTCTTATGACGGTAATTATTAGGGAATAAGATCTCATATGGAGTCATGTTTAATAAATATTAGGATAGAATATTAATAAGATATTATTTGGTATCCTAGTTTAGGTAGGTTACTCATACTATAAATATGAGTACGCATTATGTATTTACAGGAGAACACAATATAATCAAATATCAATAATAAGAATATGTTTATAATATCTATCAGTAATACATACACTTCGTCTATAATCAAGAGGTTTTGATACGGTGATTATTTATATGAGTAAGTCTTACTTAAAATGACTTAAATATTATCACAGGATGATAATAAATATAGCTTAGATATTTTTTAGACAATAAATAAGGTGATTTGGAATTTATTTAGCATTTTTTAAATTTAAGATGGATAGTGACCGACTTCAATAAGAATTTATATATTTACATTTACGTTATCTATAATCTACTCCGTATAAGATTAGAGATTTAATTCGTGTGTGAGAAATTGAGATTGAAGTAAACTTGTTAACTAGCCATTTATCTAGTCATTCTAACGCACTCACAACGAGGGTATTACTCAGGCGGTGAATCGTACACATCAAAATCTTTCTAAAGAAAAAGAGTGAAAGACTGGCCACTTATCTAATAGCTAGTCGTTCTTAAGATGACAATAACCATTTTATGGTAAAACGAATCAAAATACTACCACTTGATATGATATATTCATGTGAACCTTTCTATAATTAAGTTATTAAGGACATACGTTAAAAAACCGTAATAATAAAACAAAATTTTGGTAATACTCCTAGACTACCATCATTTTTAAATGGTACTTGTATCAGTTAGAATCTATTTTACCATTAAAACGAATATTACTGTCAAACAATACGGCTGAATGGCTAATTGGCTATAAATCTACGCAAATTCTCATAGAGGACGGATTAAATGTCATCATTTTAGCGACATATGTGATCATGTGACAAACAACCTATTTTAACTTAGAAAATGGTGTGGTAACATTTCGTATTGACCGGGTCACATTTACCCCGTATTCAGCAAAAGACGAAATGTGTCTGTCTTCCGCCAGACTTGTTGATATATCTAAACAGTTCCATTGCTTCTCCGTATCTATATAATAACATTAAAAGGTAAGATGAACATTATTTGAGTGTCACATGACGCAATTAATCATTCTCACTTAGCATTTGAGAGCTTTTTAAACCTATAAGCACAATTAAGCTAAGAGAGCTTTTTAGTATTACTTAAATATGTTTTAAATTGTCTTCCTCCTATTAAAGCCTACGCCATGCTATACTTATTTTAATAGCCTATTAAGCAATGTTAATATACGATCCAATCTTTTCTTTTGAAATACTTTCACTTCGTCATTAAACATACTGTCTAACAAAAATCCTCCATAAATTTCACGGGCATAAGAACTAATTGTCTTTTAGGTCAATGTAATAAAACATAAAATATTACTCTGATGACTGTCTTACTAAAACAAACCAGTCTGAAACAAAGAAACTGTACAAAGGAGTAGTATTGTATTTATACAAGACAATAATCTTAAGAGTTGAAGAAGGAGAAGAGGAGAGAGAAACAAGAGAGAGAAAACTCTTACTACCCTAAACAAACCTTGTGGTAGAGAGTTTCCCTTGTATTATCTCCTCATAAAAATCCCATCTTTTCCATCCAATTTCATTCATTTATCATTTCATTAACACAATACATTACACACTTCAAACATTTCATTCAATATAATTCTTCATTCTTTACCAAAAACCCTAACTTTTTTTTGGTTGAATTTGGGGAAATTGATTCAAACCCAGATAAATTCACCATCAATGGCAACTTGGGTACTTTCCCAATGTGGTATTAAACCTTTAAATAAAATTTACCCAAAACCCACATCAAGAACACCCTCAAATCCCATTAAAATCAACAATTCCAATATTTCCCCTGTTTTCTCCCCAAAATACCCTTCATTCCACATTTCATGTTGTTCTAACACTAAACCTAGCAATTCTAGGGATAGAAATTGGGAGGTTAAGGTGAGCACAGCTGCACCACCATTGGAGGGTAATTTGGGAACAAATACTTTAAATAATAATAATGAATTTGATTTTGGAGCAGCTCCACCTTTTAAATTATCTGACATTAAGAATGCAATTCCTAAACATTGTTGGGTAAAAGACCCATGGAAATCAATGAGTTATGTTGTTAGAGATGTTATTATTGTTTTAGGATTAGCTGCTGTTGCTGCTTCTCTTAATAGTTGGTTAGTTTGGCCTCTTTATTGGTTTGCTCAAGGTACCATGTTTTGGGCTCTCTTTGTTCTTGGCCATGATTGGTGAGTTTTGTCAACAATTTTTAATTTTTTTTTCGAGTTTTTAACTTTTAGTTGTGTGATACCGAAGATGTTTTAGTCTAGTGGTGAAGACGGATACCCACTTCCCTATATTGTAATGCTATTAAGTGCGCGCCTTGTTAGACAAAAAAAAAACTTTTAGTTGTGTGATTGGTATGAATGTGATGTTTTAGCCAGTTTAGCCGCTAAAGTAATTGGCGTTGTTGTTATGATGTGAGTTCAAAACCCGTCATTGTCAAAATAAAACTAGTGCTTGGCTCCTTATACGCTGAAAGAAATAACAACGACCACTACTTAGTGATAACGTGGGTTTGTATGTGGTTCTTACGGATCAAATGTATTGTAAAGTTTGAATTTTGTGATTCTAATTAATTTCATCTATACTCATGAATTACCCTTTTATAGGATGATATAGAGATGTAAGCAACCTCATCCTCGGAGTATATAATCGTGGTTATTGTCGTCGTTGTTGTCTTAGGAGTGACTTTTTCATTGATAAATGTTTGATTATTGAATGGTAGGAACATACTGAAACATAGGAGAATTGATTCCATGCTTGTAATATAAGCTAGGAGTAATATATTGTTCTGATTCTATTCTGAGTACATTATGGTTGAATATGTTATTGTTTTAATTGGCAGTGGTCATGGAAGCTTTTCGAGCAATCTAAACCTGAATAGTGTGGTTGGCCACATTCTTCACTCTTCGATCCTTGTTCCGTATCATGGATGGTATGTTCTTTGAGAAAGGTTTAACCTTTGTTTGTCTAACGGTGTTGGTTTATGATTCTTGAACATAGGAGATTAGTCTGAACTGAAAGTTTGAATCTTTGATGATGATATAGGAGGATTAGTCACAGGACTCACCATCAAAACCATGGTCATGTTGAAAATGACGAATCATGGCACCCGGTAAGTCAATTACAACATTAAATAATTTTGATTGTATGCATGCATACCACCGTCTCATAAGTTTGATATCTTGTTATTAGGTCAGCTTAGTTGTTCTTGTTTTCTTATAGTTACCCGAAAGAATATTCAAGAGTTTGGATACTGTGACAAAGAAGTTAAGGTTCACCGTGCCATTTCCCTTACTTGCATACCCAATTTATTTGGTGAGCGATGGAATCATCTGTTATTGCTTTCTTCGATTCAGTGTATTTGTTATTGTGTGTCATTTCTTAAATGAGATTAATATTACTGCAGTTCACTCGAAGTCCCGGAAAGAGCGGCTCACATTTTCACCCTGATAGTGGTCTCTTCAACCCGAATGAAGGGAAAGATATTATAACATCCACAGCTTGTTGGTCTGCAATGGTTGCTTTGCTTGCAGGATTATCCTTTGTAATGGGCCCTATTCAATTGCTCAAACTTTATGGTATTCCTTACGTGGTAGGTTCCGATCTTCTTATCTGCAATCCATCTGTTTACCCGTAAACAAAAATTAGTTTAATTGGTTTAATCATTTTGACTTTTGACACAATCTCTACTGGTTTTCAGCTTTTCGTCATGTGGTTGGACTTGGTGACTTACTTACATCATCACGGTCATGAGGATAAACTTCCTTGGTATCGTGGAGAGGTATTACTTTTCTGTAGTTTATGAAAATTTCCTCTTAACTATCAAACCCATATTTGAAGTGCTTGTTTGGTGGAAATATTACACGCTTAAAATTGTTGGGTTTACAACATGAAATGTGGACACTGAACATGTTATTTACGTGGTTGTGTAACTTGTGTACATGAAGAACCTGTTCTTGTAGAATACTGAAAATGTTCTTTGATATAGTAGTTGATAATTATTACTGAACTTGTTTTGAAACCGATCATCATCAAAATTATCCTTGTGGCTGGCTTTCTTTATCAAAAATAAATAAAAAAAAGCAGTAGAAAATACTTTGCTGTTCGGCAGCTAGATGAAAACGTGATGACTCTTGATTTTATTGGATTCAGGAGTGGAGTTACCTTCGAGGAGGGCTAACAACGCTTGACCGTGATTATGGATGGATAAACAACATCCATCATGACATCGGTACCCATGTCGTTCATCATTTATTCCCTCAAATTCCACACTACCATCTTGTTGAAGCTGTAAGTATCTTTTTTATACAAAAACCTGTTTACTTGTGAAATAACTTCGTTAACACTAAATTTTAACGAGGAACACTGAATACACAAAGAATTTAGGGGTGAAACCAACTGTCTCATAAAAGGCCCACTGATCGCTAAACTAGTTTACCGATAATTATGCAGACGGAGGCAGCAAAGCCTGTACTTGGAAAGTATTACCGGGAACCAAAGAAGTCGACACCCCTTCCATTTCACTTACTGGGTGTCTTCTTACAAAGCTTGAAGAAAGACCATTATGTTAACGACACCGATAACATTGTCTACTATCAAACAGACCCTGATCTTTTAAATTGATCCTTTAACCATTGAAGGTCGATTCTTTGGAGCGTTTTCTTTGTTCTCAACCAGATTATAGTGAAGCCGGTGATTGTAATAGCGTCTTAGTTGCGCATAATTTATCTTAGCCACCAATGTGGAGTTGGGATTGGTCATCCGATCCGTTATTCTTTTATCCTCTCAATCAAATAGATATTGAGTCGTAATGTTGATTCATACAAACTGTTTGTAACCACGAAAGAGAGAGGGACAATATACTAGAGGCAGTGCGTTCTATAACACAAATTTCGGGCATCAATGGCATGTCTATGTTGAGCAGCAGATATCTGAAGTTGTATTGTTATATTGTTATAGACTTCTAGTAGTATGTAAATCAAATAGTACTTTCTCATAAGAGCGATTTGGATAGCCCGTTTTATCTGGTATGGAATCATCAATGTATTTTTATGCGTCTTATGAGAGCCGACAAGCCATTTTTGATGATGAATATAGAACTAAATTCTGCTCCGGTATAAAATCTATGAGAAGATCGCCTGAAGGGTTTGTTTTGCCACTCAATGCTACGGAGTAAATTGGTGTGCGTCACGGTCTCATGGATCATTTTGTTTTTGTTGGTGCTGTTTTGGCGAATCAGATCATTATTGAATAGTTGTACTCCGTATAAGTTAGATTAGAAGGATTGTATTATTATGAACACAAACTCTCAGTGAAGACGAGCATATCCGTCTTCAATGAAGTGGGTCGTGTTGCTTCTCACCGAGTGGATGTGAAAAGATTAATAATTGTTGGGTTGAAGCTGAATTTCCAAGTTTGTCTAATTGATGCATCATATAGGTAGTTGTCAATAAATCGTCACTTGTTGCTTAATGTACTTTTCAAATGGTCCTAGTTTAGTTGGTTTGTGGAGGTTGATTGTTTTGCTTTCTGGCCAACTTGAAAATAAGAACAGACCAATCCATATCATTGAGAGTATGGTAATCTGTTCTTTTTTACCGTTGGAGTATTTAGATTGATTTTCCGACAACAAATTTAGGAGGAATTAAAGATACGGATATATAGAAAAATGAAGAAGAAAAGAGAGAATACGATATTTTTAAATATCGTGCAATGCACGGACATCATCCTAGTGATATTGTAATTGTTACCTTCATTATGAGAGCCATACCTTGTTTACTACCATCACCAAGAAATGGGATTCGTTTACTACCATCTTTTTTTTTTTTTTTTTTTTTTTTGGCACCTGTAAAGTAAAGATTCTTATACAGATGACATTTGACTCATATGGTCAAATGCACTTATTTTAGCGAAAACATAAATTAAAGCGATACAATTACAACTTATTAAACTAATTCGGTAGATGGTAGTAAAGATTCGTTTACTACCATCGTATGTTGAGAACACAACTTATTTCTAAATAACACAATGAAAATCACACGAAAAGTTGCATAGGCTAAAAAAACGATAGCTTAGTTTAAGCAAGGTTGACGAGAGCGCAACTCTTGAATTAAGGAACTCAAGTCATTGTAAGATGATCCGCCTCTTTCCATAGCTTCTCTTGCTAAATCTTTAAGCTTTTTCGTTCGACTTCTCATCTCTAACGCGTCAATGCCCACCATAATCTTTTTCAATGCGGCTTCAATTTGTTCCGACTTCAAAAAAGTACCTTCAGTCATGACATTCCATTTTTTAGACCCGACTTGAACACCAATCTTCAAAATATCAGTCACCAGTTTTTCATTATAGAACTGCTCGGCAAAGACCGGCCAAGTAACCATAGGAACCCCACATGAAATCCCTTCCAAAGTCGAGTTCCACCCACAATGAGTCACAAACCCACCGACTGCTCGGTGTTCCAAAATCAAAACCTGTGGAGCCCACCCTCTGACTATCATTCCCCTGCTTTGTACCCTTTCCACAAACCCATCAAACAACCATTTTACATCTTCGTCTTCGTCTTCATCTTCATCTCCGCCTTTACCTTTCTTCACCACCCATATGAATATTTGTCCGGAATTCTCCAACGCCAAAGCAATTTCCTTCAATTGCGGAACTGAAAACTTAGTTGTGCTTCCGAAACATACATAAATGACAGAATTAGTCTCCTTCGAATCAAGCCATTCCAAACATTCGTGTCTCGCATCCATTCTTCTCGTATTACCACCTAAAGAAACAGGTCCTATATGCCAACACCTTCTCTTTAGCACATTTCTGTAGTAGTGAACATAATCGGGTTCAAGCTCGTAAAAACTGTTGAAAATCTCGCCGTAGTTTTTCATTCCTTCTTTGGCAGCAACCCTTAAAAAATTGGCCATATCAGCGCTCTCTACCCCAGACATCTGTGACTTGGTTAGTTTCACTTGGTGGGGTAGGTTGGGGAGGGTGAAAACCTCATTATCGGATAAAACCGAATTATGAGGTTGGTATTGTTGTACAACTGCCATAGCACACTTGGGAAAGAAACCAGTGCCATGGAAATCCAACCGCGGTATACCAAGCTTTGCAGCCATTTCAGTCGCGAAAGGGAAAAAGAAACTTGCAAGCAGACAATCCGGCCTGGTTTCTTCCAAGAATCGCTGTACCGGCTCTCTAAGCAACTGGGCTGAAAATATAAATTTGGAGTACATGTGTTGGGAAGCGACTTGATCCAGGTTCTCAATGCCCGATTCCTGATCATCCTGGGTCGGGAATGGGATAATGTGGAGATGAACGGTTGAATTGGCACCGGTTTTACAGTTATGCAGCGACTTGGTGATGTTTGGAGCATTGTAAGGGGTGGTTATGACAGTAGAGGTTATATGATCACGAGCTGCAAAAAGGCGGACAATGTCTAGCATTGGAATTGTATGGCCTGAGGCCATGAAAGGTAAGAATACTACATGGAGTTGACGAGGTGGAGTAGTCGTCATTCAAATTGATTTTAGACTCGAAATATAGAATGACTGAAAGACGAGTGAGTGAGCGAGCGAGTGAGTGAGTGAAAGAGCTTGAGTTATGGGTCTTTAATTCTACAAGTCAAGCTTATGTGCAGGGAAAATTCTCATTTAAGACGACTTTTTCCGTTTGAAATATGACGGATAAAAATGTAACCATTTTACGATAAAATGTAAATTTTAAAACAAAATGTTACCATTAGTTTTTTTTTGTTAAAACATGACAACCTTAGTTATGACAATTTATCATTAAATAGCTACTTTTTATTATAAAATGTTGACATATTCTCGTCTTAAGTTGAGACCGTCTCGTGGGAAAGTGGAAACCTACTTGCAGGCAGCGGTAGTAAAAGAGGGTGTCCCCACCATTTTTGGCACCAACTATCTATCACTAGTGGAGTTGTAAGGAAGTGATGAAGACACATCACGGTTGATAGCAGATATAAATAAATACAGTATTTAAAAGCAGGCATGTCTTGTGGTCTGAGAAATTACAATAAATATATGTGCTTGTAGAGCATCTTAAGGATGAATGTCGGACCATGTTCTAGAAGACATGATATATCACACGATTTTGGAGATTAAGTCAGTAAAGTATATGTATTTGTTACCGCAGAAACGAGAAAGAACAAATAAAAAGAACAAATAAAAACGATAAAGGCAATAACGAGTAGATTAACGGTGGTCACTAAAGATGTATTAGTTACGTTTATAGGAGAAAAGGGAGGATAATTTTATTGATATTGAGGAGTTTACAAAGTTTTAGATTCAGCTGGTTGCATGGTTATGATATGCATAACTGTTATGAAGTTTATATAGGGTAATGATAACGCTATTACCATTTTTGTTAATGTCACCCAAATTGTGAGAGGGTGAATAGTCACATACCATATAGTTTGCTAGTAATTGAGTGACGTTAACAAAAATGGTAGTGGCGTTATCACCGCCCTTTATATAGTAATATTTAAGACTTAATACATAAAACCTAGAATATGGCCAAAACAAGGCCCAAAGTAGAATCCTAGCCCAAACAAATTAACAGATACCGTTTCCCGCATAGTTACTCGAAGTGGCAATTAAACCGATTCAAGGAACATATCCAACATATTAGGGAATATAGAGAATACTCCCTCCTAGTCACTCATTTCTTCCCCTTTCCATTTACACAAAAATTAGGGAAATGAATTTGGAACACACAAAACACACTACCCCACATACAAATGAATTTAGACCACACAAAACACACAACCCCACATCCAAAAAGGGAAAGAGGGAAAAAAACCCGACTTACACAATAAGGAAAGAGGGAAGAAATGACTGACTAGGAGGGAGTATATGATATTAATGTTCCTAATATCATATATTCTCTAATACAACAGTATTAGGATAAGAATATATTTATTCGTAGTTTTAAAAAAGTTTTGTCTTAAAACTAACTATTGTGGAGTAATAATTTACCAGAGCCGAGGCAAAGTTTTAATACTCCCTCCTATTCTGAGCAACCTTCCCCCTTTCTATTTTCGGTTATTCACAATATATACCTTCCCCCTTTCCTTTTTTGGTAATGTTTTTTATTGTTAAATGACCATACTACCCTTATTACTTATCTATTATTACCATCCAACCCACCCTTAACCTATCCTATTAACCTTCTAACCCAGCCCACTAATTAAACCTAACCCAATAATCTACCCAGCCCACTTATATTAACCCTAACCCTTCCCGCCCTATATTAACATACTCCCTCAACAAACCCTTCCCTATCTCTCCTTCTCTCTTCCGCCTCTTCATTCTCGTCACTCTCTCTCTTCCGCTCTTCATTTCTCCGTCTTCTAATCTTCATCACTTCCATCATTTCTTCACCAGCCTATCATCATCTTCATCTTTCCCTCTTCTAATCTTCATCACTTCATCACCACAAATTCATCCTATCATCATCTTCATCATCATCATCCTTCATATTCATAAAAATCGACTTAAATCACAACGTAATGGTTAAATTGGAACCTCTTTATTCTGATATTGACTTGCGTGAGATGGAGAAGAGATATGAAGATGTAGATCTGGGGGAGATGGGGATCGACGATGATATGCTTGATGTTGTATCCGATGCTTTTGTTGTTACTGCATGTGCGAATGATGTTGTTCCTGTGTTGATGAAAGAAGATCATGAGATGAAGGCGAAGTTGTGGATAGAAAAACGTTATATTCCAGAGAATAGAAGGCTGTTCATGGAGGATCTATGTAAATACTGGCCCGTATTTGCGGTTTTATTGGAGTATGAGGATGAGGAGACTGCCAGGGAGAAGAGAGATGGTGTTTTTGCATGTTCATCTGCTGATCTTTCTAAGTCAGTTGATGAAATAGATCTGGTTGCCATGCGAGACAACCCATTCATTGTTAGTTGGTTTATGAGGGAGCTTTGTAAGTATTGGCCTGGTTTTGAAGTTCTACAAGAAGATGAACCAAGGGAGGTTGATTTCTTGTCCTATTACTTGATTCAATTTAATTGATTTTATTTTCTGTTTTTTATGGACTAGTGATGATATGGTTTATCAATTGATTTCTTTTCATCTAATACAAGCTTCCCAATGATATTCTTTTTTGAGGGCAGTAGATAGCCTTTTGTTGTTGTTCATGCACTACGCCACCACATTTTTGAGTGAAGATGCTGTGTATGAACAACAACTTTGAGAGTAATGTTCACTAAAGATGATTTCACTGAATTACTCATGTTTTATGTTAATATCCATGATATGCCAAAGACTGATTAGTACAAAAAGTAGTGCAAAGTTCAAAAGTAGACTCTACTTGCTGATTTTATGGGTTCTTCTTGATTGCTTGCTGTTACTACTCCTTTCTTTATCTGCGAAATTGTAGAGAGTTAGAACCAGTCTTTGATATGCTGCAATATTCCAAAATTTTGCTACCATGCTCCATTCACCTGCATATATATCTAGATAATACCAGTAATGGTACCAGTAATTGTACCAACAGGTTCAATGTCGCCTGTTGGTTCATTACTGGATCCACTACTACTAGCTTTGTCCTCTGCATTCTCTGTTAATCTACTGAGTGAACTTACTAATTCACTTATACTACTTGTATCACCAACATTCTGTACATATTGTATGCATTCTTTCACTAAATCAATATTAGCATTGAGGTATTCAGGCAGCAAACCAGCTGCTGCTAGTTTAGACTTGTGCATATGTGGCACATGATAGTCTATGCCACCTTTCTTTTTCATTACTTCAAGCATACATGCCTGTAATGTTAACCACACATACTTCAGTTTAAGAACTTCTTGTTCTTCATATGCAATTACTGTGTTTCCTATAAGTTCGTCCAACTTGGTAACCCTTTTCTTTTGTTGAAGAGATTGGATAGACCTAAAAAACCCCAAGTCCAAGACATTCAAGTCTGGTGAATTGGGGGTTTGATAGTTTAATTCAATCTGCCATCCATCTGATGTTGCTGTTTTTTTTGAATTCTGGATCATTATTATTGAAATGTGGACGAGCATTATCTTGTTGAATGATAATATGCTTACTCTCATTAGTAGGCCATTTAGCCTTTATAGCTGGCAAAACACAGTTTATAACCATGTCTCTTGTCACATTTTTGTTTATTGACTCTATGCATTTTGTTTCCATTGTTCCAACAACTCTATTTTTTTAGCTTCTTTTTGCTGGTACTTGGACAGTGAAAGGCCAAATGTCTATCTTCCCATCAAATATTACTTCACCATTAGACCCATACCTGGGTCTTGCTACAGCACACATAAACATCACCTTTTCTATGAAGTTCTTAGATTGGACACATCTATGAGGTTCAGTTTCATTTTATGCCAAATAAAACCTTGTAGAAGTTTTTGTTTTATAAAACCATTTCTCATCCGTGTGAATGATATTGCTTTGATCTTTGAAAATCACTTGTTTGGTTAATTCATGATACTCTAAATGTGCTAGACTGAAAATTAATCTAGCAAGTTTGTTGTTATCTGTCAAACCTGGTTTGATAGCATTTGTATGAGATTTGATCTGCTTTAATGTCACCCATCTATTAATTGTTGACTGGCTGACCCTTAACTTTGTAGAAAGCGAGTGTTGTGTTGTCCTACTGAGAAGATCAATTGACTTGAGCTTCTCAGTATCTAACACAATCTTCCGAATTGTAGTGCATCCTTTCTTTTTGCTGTTGACATTCACCTGTATGTTTTTTTTTGCCTTTGTGCCTCTGCTATATTCCAAAGATTTGTTATTGTTTTCCTGCAAACTGAGTACCTTTTTGCCAGTGTTAACATTATACCATAGTCTGGTCTACCATTTTTGCTGTTTTCTAAAATTGTTTCAATAATTTCAGATCTTTCTAAGTTGGTGAGATTCTTCATTAGATGATTCTGTATTTTTTTGTGTTGTGTTTCTGTGAAAAGTGTTTTTTGGACATGTGCTAATGAATGAACCCTAATAAATGATCCCTTATATCTATAGTAGAAAGAACTTTGCACTCTTTTGAACTTTTGGTTTTGGCGCAAATATGAAACCTGTTTGTAATTTGGCTCCATACTTGAATTTTGGTGCCAATTTTCAGACTTGGTGAGAGGATATTTAACATTTGAGATGATATTTGGGGTATTTTAGCTTATGTGACAACTCAAATGGGCTAATCAAGACAAGATGAAGAAATCAATCCTTAATCTGAAGTCCATCTAGTTCATTTGTTCTTCATTTCAGTTCAGTTGGTGTAATTTGTATCTGAAGTCCAATAATCTGCAACTTTTTTGAGATTTTTAAGCAGATTTGAACTTTATGTAATTTTATTATGTAATTTAATTAGAATTAAGAATGTGTAATTATTTAATTATGTAATTTGTGGATTAATCAGACTTTGTGGATTAATCAAATTTTTTGTGGAAATTAAAAGGGAGGGAAACTGAAATGTCATTAAAAAAAAAGAGGGAGTCATTAACTCTTAATTGTACAATTAAGAAAGTCATTTATACACCCTCTCTCCAATCACCTTACCCCACTTCATTACTTTTGGTTATTTAATTAAAATCCTTAAAATTTGTGCCAAATGAAATGGGGAAGGTTGGTCAGAATAGGAGGGAGTATATAATTTGTGAAACTTATCTCACAAAGTACAAATAATCATATACATAAGCCTAACAAATTGGCTTGGAACATATACTTTGTGAAACTTATTTCACATGAATTGCGAAGTGAAAAATAAGCTTTTATATTTACTCATCGGAATGTGACAATGAATTAACAACAAAGCAAGATATTTTACCACTTTATAAGTTAAAGAGCTACTCTCTCTATTGCCAACTGATTTAAGCCCGTTTGTATAATTTAACAACAAAGCAATCATGCATGCGTAGTCGTAAAATTATGGACACAACTTAAGACTGCGTACATCCGATCTCTCTTACCTGAACATTGCGGGAGCCATTGGGATACAGGGTAACGTTCTTTTATTTGTTCTTCTGGTTAGTGTTGGCAGGATAAGAGATTAGAGAAGCAAGAAAGAATGAAACTAATGTTTTGGTTGGTTGGAGAGAGAGCCAAGGAATTCATCTCCTTGTTAACTCGTGTAGCTTTGCTGATTAAGATTATGACAACAATAGAAGCAGCTTTTCTTCCTGTCCGGTGAAGATCGGGGTACACGTAACATGATCAATCGTGTATGAATACGAGACTATGTCAAGGTTAAGCAAAGACGTACTTTTCTGGTTAACAATCGGCAATGGTACAAGCTAATACTATATCGACTACACCTATCGCTATGACCTATCCATAAATTTGGATATTTATGTTTCCACGCCCCTTTTTATTCAAAATCGGTTTTTCGCAGAAGCCCAGGACGCATGATTTAGTTTAGTTCATCTAGTCAAACAGTGGATGATTAATGATGCACAACATGATACAGAAAAGGGATCCCCAAATGCTACCGCTCTCAAGTCTTAACTCTTAAATCGGATGGGTTCACAACCTTACCGCCTTACGGGTTACTAACCATCCTATCCTATAACGCAGTTCCTAAGCGCCGAGGGAAGCATCCCGGGTTATATCATACCAAACTGATCACAGACTACCACGGCAGAAACTCGTGGATCTAAACCTAGAAATAAGGAAGAACAAAACAGTCAACATATTTCTTATAGCATATACTTTTCAAAGACATTCCTGGAACATAATCCATTCATTAAACAAAGAATGGAACAACTGAATCATACCGAACACGGAATCCTTGCAGAAATAGCCCCTAACACAAAGTTGTAATCACTCACATGTCACAAGTCAACATAGAGCATTAAAAAGCTATTCGACAAGATCAAGTTTCCGAAATTACCACTAAGTTGATGAAACCCTAATCCAACTAAACTAAGCCTCATCAAGTGTACAGCTCTGTATCAAGCAGAGGATCCTTAAGCCAACTAGATTTCAGAACATCATCATCATCATAGCTAACAGAGGAGAAATCAAAATGTGGTAAAACATCCTTCATCAAGAGAGATCGAATCAAGTGCATCACTGGTTTACCGAATTCAGGCCATGAAACACATAGAGTACCTCTGATGTTCCTGATTTGACATCGAGCCAACAAAGCAGCAGCTAGCGCATCCACCACACTCCCAGATGGATAATATTTTACATCACTTAGAAGTGATGAACCTTCCATGATTTCATTACATAATTTTCTCTCTAAAGATGTTTGTAACTTGTAAGCCACGGCATCGTCCCGTGACAACTTGCCACGAAACTTCTGTATCTGAACTGAATCGAGGATCAGGACTTTCTCGGGGATAATTTTTTCACCAAGCAACAATTTCGAGACTGCATGGCATCTTTCAGCAGGTACATGAAATTGGAAAGACACAAGAAGAACCAACTTCTCAGTATCATTCAATGCGTAAATGTTGCAAGATTTATTATTTAAAGAGGGTATAATGGTATTTCCAGAGAAAGGAATCTCAGGAAGGATGAGTGTCCCTACAAGTGTTTTGGAGGCAGCATAGTGGAAGATATGAAGAGAAGGAGGTGATATGGCAAAGATAAGGAGAGAAGGACGGAGTGTTTCATTAGTATAAGGATCTGAGAGTACGAGAAATGGAGGAAGTGAAGGAGATGCAGGGATGAAGATGTTCAGATCCTCCTCTAAAAACCTTGAAGGTGGTGGCAATTCAGTCAGCACATCTTCCATATCTCCCTAAATTCAAGGTGCGTCACACCCTGTAAGTAGCAATAAAAGAGGAAATTTTATCACACTCAGAAGTTAGATAATTCAGACATTCTGTTCGCTAATTTACAAAACTAGAAACAATTCGGTTGTGAAAAGATATGAATGGCAAAATTAATTCTATAAATGCTGCAATGAAATGACACAATAGTGTTTATAGTTTATACTTTAACATGGAGTAGCTTAAAAGGAGCGTCTGGTAAGAATGCAAGATTGCACATACTAAGCCAATTACAAGCACATAGTGAAATGCAAGGTGTTAAGGACATTGTGGCAGATATTCTTGCAAAACCAATATCTCGACAGCTTTTACCTGCACCCTCGCCCCATTGTTTCCAATTTGTCTACTCCCAAGCAAGGACCTCTCTTAGATTCAAGCACAACATTGGGTTGAAAATATGTCGGACACATTTTGGTCCCGAGGGGAAGGGAAAAGACTCCCAATTTCCTCATCCTTTTATATTTCTTTGGGTTTAAAATATTCAAAGCCAACATGAATACAACATAGGAACAAGTCGAATTAAACCATGTATGAAGTGAAAGAAGCAACAAAGCACTCTACAACCCAAGACCATCAGCAAGGGCAAACGCCAAGCTACCAGCAAACTATCTTATTACAAGCATACCTTTAGATTTTAATGAGACACATGTTGGTAGAGTATATCCTGAGAGGAAGGGAAAACATATTCCCAACTTCCATTCTCTTTTTCTTTGGGTTAAAAATACTTGAAAGCAAACATGAATAAAACACAGGTACAAGTCTAAAGTCTTAAACCATGCTTTAAGTTAAATAGAAGCCACAAAGTAATCTACAAACCAAGCATCAAGCTCCAAACTAAAAACAAATTATCTTAATATACAAATTTTCACTTAGGACCACACGATGGGTCTCAATTGTGGAATAGACCCAATCCTCTCATTAGCGACAGGATTATCATTTAATTACCCCACAGATATGCATATGATTTATAATAATGACTCATACAATGGCCTTAACCGAGACAAACAACTACTTTTAATATAAGATATAGCACTCTTTCCATTTCAGTCATTTGTTTACTTATATATTCATAGTGAGGGGTATTCTAATCAAAGTTAACTAAATGATTCGGACGGAGGGAGTATTACTTAATACACTGCTACCATAGTTCTCTAATATTTATGGCAGTAGGTAGGACGGCATCTTTCATCAATCTGCATCTCCATGACTTACTATGTTGCCTAATTTCAAAACAAATGAGGAAGTTTATTTACAGACAGAGAAAGTATATGGTATATGATTGACTTTCACAAAATTTAGCATACTAAATTAACCTATAAAAAAAGGTTCAATTGAATTCGACCAAATTCAGAATACAGTTTAAGATTATGCATTTAAATCGAGTGTTATGGTTTCAGTATCTTGTTATCTTTCACTCATCTCCACCCATAAGAGGATTTTTACTTCACTGCCACCTTCAGGCCAGCCCCAATAATTCTCACAACCCTAAAGCCGCAGGAGTACATTGGTAGGTACGTTACGTTACTCGACAAGGCTGCAAGTGTCAACACGGACACGACACACTGTTGAGAGTCTGATACGGTTATTTCGTGAAAATATTACATGGTTTTTGGACCCAAATTAAGTGTCGGATTGTTGTATTGTATCAGAAAGTCGGAGTCCAACGCCCAACGCAAAGGATTTTATTCTTGATTACTGTAATGTTCAATCGACAAAATTGTGCAGGAACATTTGAGAATACAAATCTAGGTAGACGACCGACAAACCCGAAACATCAACAGCTTTTTAAAAGATAATTTCCAATCAAGCAAGTCATGTATCGTCGGAGAAATGCCGAATGAGATCATTCAAACAAGTAATCTTGATCAACGAAGTGTAGAGTACTAAATCAATTGACGAAAAAAAAAGCAAAAATCAAAATCAAAGACAAAACAAACACACCCTAAATGCTGAATCTAACAAAATCAATAAGTCCTCATATTAAATACTGAATGTCGCAGAGAACATCATAATATGAAGGGAACCATTAAATAGAATTAATCAAGATGAACTATCAAAATACTGTAGAAAGCAAGAATACCCTAAAAAAAAAAAAGATAAAAAGGTTTGAAAAAGTAAGAATGTTAGTGTTACCTTGTGCTAGAATACAATCGCAGAGAACACCGGAAAAGATTAGATCGAGGGAAGAAGAAGGAGAGGTGAGTTTATAAACTCAGTTAGTTCAATTAGGATCCAAACCAAAGGGAATTGGAAAATAATCTACTCCTTTCAAATTTTAACTCGTGTACCCGTGTTCGACACCGTGTCGATAATTAGTAGATTATGAGGGTGTTTGGCCTAGCTTAATAAGTGCTTTTGTAACTAAAAAAAAAGTAGAAGGTAGGCCAAACATGATCATTTGGTTAAGTTAAAAACAAATTTAAAAAAGTTTAGGGCTCGCTTGGATTGGGAGTAATTATTAGGGGAGTAATAAAGGCTAAAACAAGAACAAATGGAAGGAGATTGGTGATTTATGATGGTTGTGGAAGGTGGAAAAAGGAGGTAAGGGAGGAATTATTACCTCTATATGGAGGTAATGCATTACTTGTAGGGGAGGTAGGTAACTATTACTCCCTTAATGGAGGGGCTATGACACTATCTTCACCAATTTCTATCTCCAACTCCCACTACTTCCCTCCATTTTTTAGTTCATTTAAGCTCTATTACTCCCCTAATAATTACTCTCAATCCAAGCGAGCCCTTAAAATTAATAACTACCCCCTAAAAGTAAAAACATCAAATACTTACTTCTAGTTCTACTTTTAAGAAACTCTTTGAAATCTTAGCACAAACCTACCACAAATATCTTACTTCCCTAGTTAATGCTTTTCTTTTATATTATACTTGTATAATTTTATTTGTTGCGCATATTAATCCATAATGGTGTAGTATTATGTTCAAGGATTTCATTTCAAATTGTATAAAAGTACTGTATAAAGCATAGTAATTCCGACGTCGGTACTAAAAAAAGTAGACTAGTTTTCATACGAGTAAATAAAATTTAATGAAAATTTTTAATCATTAGTTTTTATTCAAATGACTATTCTACAAATAACATGGTTTAAAAAATGGTTAGAATTACTTAGGCCAAGCATAGAATTTTATAAGAGAAGCTTCTACAAAAGTAAGGCCAAACAGCCAAAACTTTTCTAAAAAGTAGCTTGTAAATAAACTCATTTTAAGAAGGAAAAGTTATTCTCCATAAGCAAGGCCAAACATCACCTAAATATAGATTTGAAGATTTATAATAATAAAAGGATTTGAGTTTATTTGTACATATTACGAGTTTTATTGACAAAAAATAGATTTGTATTGGTTGTACATCTGGATGTATAATCTTATTTGTGTCGTGTTGAACAACGATACTTGTGGAACACGCGTCCAAACATGTCAAACACCTATCAAGTATCAAGCCGTATATGACTTTCTTCATATATTTGGGCATGTATCTACATGTGTCCATGGTGTTTGGACACATTTTGGATACACGTTAGAATGAAATCAAGTTGAATTTAAGCTGAATAATGTGTGTTGTTTTATGGTGTAGTTTAGTGAGAAATGAGTAGTTATCGTTGTGAATGGTATTCTTTAGATAAGAATGAGATGTCAAACCAGATTGATTAGTAGAGGGTTTGGTGATAAATGCGGATGAGATATAGTCAATGTAAAGTTTTATATTCAGTTATTTAAATTTCATATCAAGTACATTTAGAAAAATAATATTGTATGTTTATAATTATAAAATATACTCCCTCCAATTTAGGGTATTCCGTTTTATTTTTGATACATGAATAAAAGAAATAAATTTGGATCATACAAAATATTTTACCCGACATTCAATTAAATTTGGACCAGTTTTATTGTTTATCCATTAACCATATCCATTAACCAATTATGACTATAGCGAGCCACTTTCATTGTTTATCCATTAACCATATCCCTCGCTCAGCTAGTAGGGGAGCTCACAGTGCGGCTAAAGTTACACTAATCTCTTGCCGTTTGTAAAAGGATACCCAGAGAAAGTAGCCCAATGAGAAAATAGCCCAATGGACCACGGAATATCATACCTGCAAACAGAGTACATGCACCACCTGGCACCTGATAGTGTGGTGAGCTGTAATTGGCGAGCTGTAGCTTACCTAATATTGTCCTCTAGCTAGAATTTAACCTACTTAGTGATGCATGAAGGAATATATATATCATGCATGTCTCTTGTAATCTGACATACAAATATATGAAAAAGAGTGCAGCCGCAAAAGGACTGTCATTCATTTACTCCAAGAACTCTTCTTTATTGTCATTATCAGCATGGTTATCATGCGTCAATGCTTAAAAATTATCATGGTATCAGAGCCATTGGGCTCTTGATGACAAAAGTTGATACCTTTCTACGTAAGTTTATCATCTCCTGTTGTTCTTGCTTCTGTTTTTTTGTTCTTTCCTAAGAAAGTTTCAATCTTTCTGCCTTTTTCTCTTGTTTGCTGTTGTGTGTTATTTTCTGCATTATTTGAAAATGGTTGAACCTGAAGTAAACACATATGGGGGAGAGGTGATAGCTTTAGGAGACCCTCTATATTACAATCCTACTGATGGTACTCAGACTTTGAGGATTACTCCTGTCCTTAGTGGTAGTGAAAATTATCTTGTTTGGAAACACCAAATGGAACTAGCCCTTTCTGCAAAGAGGAAACTAGGATATGTGACATGAACTGCTGCACAACCTAGTGACCCTGCAAAACTTGAGGCTTGGGATGCATCAAACCACCTTGTCATATCATGGATCTTGCAGAATGTTAGTGAGAGGATTAAACTGGTTATTATGTACTTTAAGACTACTAAGGATATTTGGGACACTCTGAGAAAGAGATATACCATAGCAAATGGGGCAAGAAAGTTCAAACTAAATAAGGAAACATATGAGATAAGTCAAAACAACAAAAGTATAGAGGAGTATTTTACTCAACTTCAGATAGTGTGGGATGAATTAGAAAATCTGAACAATTATCCTGCCATTCTAAGAATCACCAATGAGATGAAGACATATCTTGATGCTGTAGAGAGACAATCTGAGGAAAGAAGACTCTTTCAGTTCCTAAATGGTCTGGACAAAGAGTATAGTGTATTGAGATCCAACATAGTGATGATGAATCCTTTGCCAAATGTTGACACTGCAGTTTCAATCTTGATCCAAGAAGAAGCTCAAAATCGCAACTTTAATGTTGGAAAAGCACCTGAGGCTTATGCTCTCATGACTAAAGGAGAATCTTCTAAAGAGCCTTGTAAACACTGTGGGAGAGTGAATCACAAATATGAGGCCTGTTGGGAAGTAATTGGATATCCTCAGGGGGATCCCAAGAACAAGAAGTTCAACCCAAAGTTTACAAGAAATGGTCCAGGAAACTATAAACCTCGGAGAAATTTTCAGGGTGGAAGCAACTATAAAAGTTTTAACAGCAGACCCAACACCTTTCATAGCCTCAGAGGACAAAAAAGGATGGGTGCGAATGCTCAGGGAGAAAAAAGTGATCTGGCTGTTGCAATAGGTGCTGCAACTCACCAACTGGAGAATCTTCTGAAGTTGGTACCTGGAGGAAGTAGCTCCAAGATAGGGGGATACACTGATGAATAGTTGGAATGCAACTATGCATGTATGATTAGTTGCTATAACTCAAGCATATCTAAATATGAGTGGATAATTGACTCTGGAGCTTCAGATCACATGGCAGCACACATATCCATTTTATGCAATGTTAAAAACCTGTCAAAAAGTCTGAGAATTAATCTACCAAATGGTGGAGCTACCTATGTGACAATGAAAGGTGATGTGATCTTAGAAAATGGATTGAAACTGAGGGATGTATTGTATGTTCCTGATTTTAAACATAACCTGTTGTCTGTGCAAAAATTGACTCAAGATAACCATTGTTCTGTAACGTTTTGTAACTTACAGTGTTATGTACATGCTTGTTCTAGTGAAGATGTCAACATCATAGGCAGAGCAGTGAGTGGTATGTACTACCTTTCAAATGCCAAAAACCCAACCAATTCCTACAAATATGAAGTTTCCAAGTCAAGCAATATCAGCCTAGCCAATAGATTTTCTATTTTACAGTCTTGTAATCCTAAGGTTGAACTTACTAATTCTGTGCCATCTTTTGATCTCAACTCTTGTAATAAACATTTGTCTATGAATGCAAAATCAAAGAGTTTGAATTATTCTGTTTGGCATCTAAGACTTGGTCATTCTCCTATCTCAAAACTCAAACATATCCATAATATTCACATTAATCACAAAAATAACCAATCTGAATTGTGCTTGACTTGCCCCATGGCTAAATATACCAAACACCCTGACAATGCTAGTCCGACCACTGCTGCAAAGCCCTTTGATTTGATACACATTGACATATGGGGACCTTACAAGGTTGCCTATAAAGGAAAATTTAAATATTTTCTGACGTAGTTGATGATATGTCTAGAGGTACTTGGGTTTATTTACTGTGCAATAAATCTGATGCTTTTGCAACAATTAAATTGTTTTATGAACAAATTAAGACACAATTTGACACAAATATAATGATCATTAGATCTGATAATGCTCTGGAATTTGGTGACATGTGTTGTCAATCATTTTTCAATGAGAAAGGCATAGTGCATCAGAGTAAGATTGCAGATAGACCTCCGCAAATGGAGTAGTGGAGAGGAAGGACATACATGTACTTGAAATAAGTAGAGCACTGAGGTTCTATTCTGGCCTGCCCTTGGTGTATTGGGGTGACTGTGTGATGACAGCATCCCATATTATAAATAGACTGCCATCACATGTCATACACCATCAGACACCCTATGAAAGGATCTATGGGAAGATACCTGATTATGATCAGTTGAAAGTGTTTGGTTGCCTTGCCATGGCCTATAATCCTCAAAGAAACAAGGACAAGTTCCAACCCAGAGGGGTAGCATGTGTCTTCTTGGGATACCCAGCAACTCAGAAGAGCTATATGGTACAGGAAGTGGACATAGAGCTGATCAGACGGCTCAGGCCCGACGGCCCAACCCGACCCGATTTTTTCCCGAGATTGGGCTTTCGATGTGGCCCAAAAAAGCCCATGGCCCGGCCCAAACTCAGCCCGATTCAAATTTAGGGTCGGGTTTGGGCCAATCTCAAGGCCCGAAATTTGACCCGGCCCGACCCGAAATAAAAAAAAAAAAAAACAAAGAATAAAATCTCAACCGTCCAAAGTTGGAACTTGGAACAATATATCACTTTTACCTAGAGTATTCATCGTCCTAGCCTCTTCAGTCTTCAACTCTTCATTTACCTAGAGTATTTATTTTTCCAGATTTCCAATATCACAATCAATTTTTTTATTTCCCAAATTAATGGCACAACTTGTTCGACTATTAGCCTTCCATCATTGTTTGATTATAAATATCTCATCCAAAGGCTCATCCTTGCAGTCAACTTCTCTTAGAGTGGCATTCAAAAGTTACAATAAAATCCAGGTATGTTTGTGTTTCCTTTTTTTTTTTTTGCGGTTTTATCTAATTTTGTGGTTAAATATTATCTGTTCGTCGATTAAAAGAAATAGTGATTATTACTATATTAGGTATAATGAAAATGTGTATAATATGTAAATGTAATTTTATTTCTTTTTAATTGTAGAAACTGTTGAAATGGGTACAAGAGAAGATATTATTCATTTGGTTGTAGATGTTAATGATGAAGATTCGGACGAGGTTATGGGTGATGATATTGATCTTGACTTAGAGGAAGATGCTGGAGGAGTAACACAGGTTAACAAACCTGAAATTGACAGTGATAAGCGGTCTAAGGTATGGACTCATATGACTAAGTTGCCTCCTCCTAATGATGAAGAGTTAGCCAAGTGTAATTATTGCTCTAAAACTTTCTCTGCAAAATCTAAGAATGGGACTTCTCATATGATGAGACATATAAAAAAATGTATGGCGCGTCGTAATGTAGATATTAGGAATTTTTGCATTGCCTCCAAAGTAGAACCCGCTGGAATACAAAGTATGGCTTTAAAAGACCAAATTATAGATTTTGATGAGATAAGCAAGGAAAGCTATTTGTATGTTTGTTGCTGCTGGTGCACATCCCTTTTCCATTGTTGATGAACCTGGGTTTAAGTATATGGCTTCTCGTATGTGTCCTACTTATACGGTGATGAGTAGGCACACTATCAGAAGAGATATACTTAAACTATATGATGAGGAGAGAAAAGCAGTTGAAGAGGATCTAAAAAAAGCACCGGGTCGAATTGCTTTTACATCAGATAATTGGAGGAATGATAGTACTCAAGATGAGTATATTTGCATAACTGCTCATTGGGTTGATTATGAGTGGAAATTGCAAAAGAGAATAATTAGATTTGGTGCTTTGACACCTCCTTTTGACGGGGTCAATATTGGTGATGATGTTTCTACTTGCTTAACTAAATGGAATATTGCTGGTAAAGTTACATCATTTACATTAGATAATGCTTCTTATAATAATGTCATGATTGTGGAAATCAAACGGCAACTTCTTAGAAGTGGAAGTGATCTATTGTTTGATGGTCATTTTTTTCAAATTCGTTGTTGTTGTTGTCATATTATAAATCTCCTTGTACAAGCTGGTTTAAAACTTATAGATGGGGTTGTTGATAAGATCAGAGCCATTGGTAAGCATTTTAAGCATTCTATACCAAAGAAAAAGAAATTTTATGAAGTTGCTCAACAAATTTATCATTTGGATGCAAAAAAAAGACTTCGTGGTGATTGTTGTGTGAGATGGAATTCTACCTATTTGATGCTTGATCGTGCTCTTTACTTTAGACGTCCTATTGATCATGTAATTGAAAAAGATAAGGATCTTATGCAACATATTCTTAGCAATGAAGAGTGGGACCAAGTGGCTACTATCCATGGATTTTTGAAAACTTTCTATGATATTACTACTGAATTTTCAGCATCAAAAACTCCAACATCAAATCTGTATTTTAAAGGGGTGTGGGAAATACAATGCTTATTGTTGGAAGTAGTAAAAGGACAACATGAATATTTGGTTAACATGGTTAAGTTAATGCAAAAAAAGTTCGATAAATATTGGAATAGATACAATTTGTTGTTATCTTGTGCTTGCGTTTTAGATCCCCGCTATAAGATGTCATTTGTTGAGTATTGTTATACTACTCTTTATGGTGAGTTGTATGCCACGGAGAAGACAAAAGAAGTGCTTGAAACATTGTCTACCTTAGTTAAGGATTACAATCAAGTGGGTGAGCAAAGTGGTATTGGTAATGTGAACGATTTGGGGTGCTAATGCTATCCCTCATGGGAGAAATGAGAGGTTGAAGAGTTTTGGTTCTTGGATGAATAAGAGGCCAAGAGTACAGGTTGAGAAATCTAAAATTGATCTATATTTGGAGGAAAAGAATTATGATTATAACGCTCCACTTGATATATTGGATTTTTGGAAAGGTGCATCATCTAAATTTCCACAACTTGCCGCTTTAGCACGTGATATTCTTGCTATTCCAATTTCTTCCGTTCCTTCGGAATCAGCTTTTAGTATGGGAAAAAAGTTGATTAATCCATGGCGAGCTTCTCTTACATCACTCACTATTGAGTCACTTGCTTGCTACGAGGATTGGTTACGAGCAAAGAATTTCTCTCTTAGTAAGTATATTATTAAGTTTATTATACGAAGAAATATTTTACGCAATTTTTTTTATCTACTTGCTAAAGTGTTAATATAATGAACATTTGTACATTGGTTGTCTTTTTAGGGTCTTCTATTCTTGGCAAAATTGAAGATGATGGTGATGATGCATTTGAAATTTGAAGCTGACGGATGCTTAATTCATCATTTTGCTACTTTTCAGAGGGCCACCCGAAACAAGTGTATTGTGCAGCCAAATTTTGTTTTTGAGTGGCTACTGCTACTTTAGTATTGTGCTGTACTTTGTAGAACTTTGCGAGTTTGCGGGTGTTGGTTGCTAGTTGTTATTTCTATATTTTTTTTTTTTTATCGTACAACTTTTTCGTTAGTGTACTGATAACCATTTTGTTAAAACATGAGTTACGTCTATTATTGTTTTCCTAGCCGGCTAATTCATATCGTTAATAATATTTGTTTACAAATTCATTTTGTTGGATGTTTACTATTGTTGCAATTTTGGCCCGTTTCAGCCCATTTTGGCCCGAAGCCCATTATAGCCCGAACAATTTGGGCTTGGGCCGTTAAATCTAGCCCGCCTTCTAGACCCGGCCCGACCCGACCCGACTAAAAAGGCCATTTTTTCAGCACAAGCCCGGCCCAAACCCGGCCCAACCCGGCCCATGATCAGGTCTAAGTGGACAGCAAGAGAAGGTTTGTCACCAGGGATGTGACCTTTCATGAAGAAATGTTTCCCTACTCAGTTCACAGCAAAGGGAAGATCATGAAACCTCTACCTGCAAACTTGCTTCATACTCTGGAGATCTCTGAAATACCTGTAACCAATGACACAACTAGTGAAGTACATGTTGAGGCACCTGCAATCAGTGACATCAGTCTTGAGGGTGTGCAAGGTGTTGAAACTAGTCCAGCAGGTGGTGCTGAACAAGATGAAGCTCTTCAGAATAAAAGGTCAAGGAGAGAAAAGAAAACTCCCCAATGGATGAAAGACTTTATCATGGGATATAAAGAAGGAAACCAACAGGAAGCTGCTAAAATAAGCCAAGTGGCTGAAACTGTGGTTAATCAGTCATTTATCAATCTTGTGAGCAAAGTCTCCACACATGAAGAGCCATATCATTTCCATGATGCTATGTCAAAATTACACTAGGTGCAAGCTATGAATGAGGAACTCCAAGCATTGGAGGTGAACAATACATGGGACATTACCACATTGCCAAGCAATAGAAAGGCCATTGGATGCAGATAGTTATATAAAGTCAAATATCGTCCAGATGGAAGCCTAGAAAGATATAAGGCAAGACTTGTTATACAAGGTTGTAGACAAAGAGAAGGCCTTGACTATAAGGAGACCTTTGCTCTTATGGCAAAAATGACCATAGTAAGGGCTCTCTTAGCTATGTAGAGTCTATTGATCAAATACGAAAGAGGGAGGGGGGGGGGGGGGAATTGAGTATTAAAAACTAGCCCCACTTTTTCGATTTATATGATATGTAATTAATTATTTGATCTTATGAATTAAAATCAACTAATTAATTAATCAAAGTAAGCGAAAGTAACGAAATAACGAAAAGTAAAGAGAGTAGAGAGAGGCACACGATTTTTGAAGTGGTTCAGTTTCACACGTTGAAACCTACGTCCACTATTCTCGATTAATAATTCTTAGTACCTTTCTACGGATTACAAAAATTATCAACCCCCTCGTTTAATCAACACTATGATTATAACTCAAGGTGAGTATCGCTAAATACTCTATACTATCTTACGCTAATAAGAAAGTACAATATAACTCACACAGATTCCCGTTAAAGAATTGTAAGCTTATAATGATGTACTATTATCCAATAACGTATTTCACTCAAGTGATTGATAATAATTGATGCACGACTCTTTTGAGAAACAAACTCTAAAAATAATAAATATTTGCTCAAAGGTTTGCTTTAAAACGATTTTGGAAAATAATCACAAGTAAGTATGTAACGTGTTGTTCGTGTGATTTCGTGTGTAGTCGTGTGAAGCTTATGTATTTCGTGTATTTTACAATTAAGATGTGAAGGAGTATTTATAGTAATAGAATCATAGTAGATCTAAAACCCTAGCTTAATATTTAAGAAAGATATTTATCTTTAATATCATAAAATAATATTTGCTTTATCTTTTAGAAATATCTTTATCTCAAAATATTATTTGGTTTATCTTATAGAAATATATTTATCTTTAATATCTCAAAATATTGTTGTAAAGATATAATATAATTCTAGATTAGGTAAACAAGGAGAACAAGCCTAAGGAGGCCAGATTCACCCATCTACACGAAACCCTAGGAGGCACGCAACCCTAGGAGGCACAATCCTAGGTTTCCATGAAACCCTATGTGGCTCAAACCCTAGGTGGGCTTATTAGATTAACAACAAATTGAGATAGAATATATTAGAAACCCTAGGTAGCATGACAACCCATAAGTTGTATTACTAACCAATAGAATCTCATAAATATATTCTCAATTAAATTTTTTGATAAATATAAAAATACTCTTTCACTTTTGAAAACATTTAAATTATTTTATTTCCAAAATCATGCATCAACATTTATCATCCAAAGTTATAAGCTAAAGCTATAACTTTGAACATAAAATCTCTCGAATGGAATAGTTACCGAATGACGACCTATACTATCTAATCTTCACAAATATCTTCAGTATACGGATCATCTCTTCATCTTGATCACACAGACCCTCCATCTCGAGTCTTGTGTTGTTTGAGGTAGATCTTGCTTGAAGCGATTTTCTTTAAAGTTATGCCTGGGTAGCTATAACTTCCATGTTCACTTCCAAAGTTATTCCTGAAATTGTTATAACTTTGTCTCACAGACTTTGTCAAAGTTATGCCTAACTTTGATCTTTCTTCTCATAATTGTTGCTAGCTATAATAAGACTAAAGCACACAATTACACGCATATGATATATCAAGTAAAGCACATTATCACGTAAACACATGTCATTATCAAAACTATAAAATTAGTCCAACATATAGCAGCAATGAAAAACTAGCATACCTGTCAAATGGATGTCTCTAATGCCTTTCTTCATGGTGATTTGAAAGAAGAGGTGTATATGCAGCTCCCTAAAGGATACCATGGCATAGGGGATAGGCTGTCAGTAACTCAATCTCCCACTACAAGGTACACTGGACCTCTGGTGTGTAGACTGAGAAAGTCCTTGTATGGACTGAAGCAGGCCCCAAGGCAATGGTTTGCAAAATTATCTTCCACCCTCCTGCAATCTGGCTTCACTCAATCCTTTGCAGACCACTCCTTGTTCATTAAAACCAAAGGGGACTATATCTGCACTGAAACTATTCAGAAAGACAACTAAACAATGACAATTTGATTGAAGTTCAGACACTTTGCAAATACTCTGTTTCTGTTTAGACTAATTGACAAAGAACTAAGATAGGACCTTAATCAAAGCACAAAGCCAATGATTGAGGGTTGAACTGTGATCCCAGCACACAGCTAAGGACTCAAGCTCACTTCCAAGCACAAAGCAAAGGAAGTTGTCTCAAGCACACAGCCAAGAGATGCAACAGAAACAAGGTTTCAGTTTTATGTTTTACTTCAAATCTGTCTTTCATTCATTAGGAAATGGCCTTATATAGGCAAGGAGATTACATCCTACTCGTTCAATACATCCTAGGGCCACAATTGGATTGCAAAAGAAACAGAAATAACAGCTACATTGTTCAGAATTAAAGCAATAAAGTAGGAAAGCAGTCTAATGAGACAATCTGCCTTAATGGGGTTGTTTAGGTTGAAACTGGTGGAGGAGTGGACTTCCAGGCTTGACTCTTGAGCTCAACTGAAGTTGGGTGAATGCCAAAGGGTCTGCTAAAAGATCCTCGAGCTTGTTTGTTCAAAATAGGAAAGTTTGATAGTGACATTTAAACTACTGCAAAAGGCTGAATTCCTGGACAGTTTGTAGTTGTCCCTAAGCTAACTTTTTGTGTGTTTGTTTCTGGGGGGGGAAGTCATGGGGAAAGTTGTAGAGGACCTTCCCAAGACATAGGTTTGAGGGTTGGTTAGGCTTGTTTGATTGTGTGGGGCCCCATGGACCTTGTTTAGAAAGGCTGTGATAGGCTGTTTTTGGCTGGGGGCTGTTTTTGTTGTGTTGGGTTTGTTGGGCTGTTGGCTGAGCTTGGTTGTGGCCTAGTCTTGGGAAGTGGATGGCTAGGCTTTGTTCTGGTTGTGGTGGTGTTGTCTTAGCAGGCTTGAAGTGGTTGTGGCTTGGACTGAATAGAACATTGTCATAGCTGGTCATGGTGTTGTCTGAATGTAGGTTGTTGTTTTGATGTTGAGTTTTGTCTTGAGTTTGTGTCTTGTCTTGAGTTCGTGTCATGGCTCGTGTCTTGGCTTGGTCACATACTCCCGTTGCAATATCACTACAGTATTGGTTTATGTAGATGATATGATAATTGCTGGGAATGACATATATGAAATTGATGTCCTAAAGTCTATATTAAATAGTCAGTTTCACATGAAGGATTTTGGGAGACTTGCCTATTTATTAGGCATGGAAATAGCTCACACACAGGAAGGAATGTTCATCTCACAGAGAAAGTACACCCTGAATATGATAGAAGAATTTGGAATCACCAAAGAAAGGTCTCTTAAGGTTCCTCTTGATGCTCATATCAAACTAGAGCCAAACAAGGGTACTCTCTTGAGCTCTCCTGACATCTATAGAAGACTCATAGACAAATTAATCTACTTGACAATTTCCAGACCTGATATCTCCTTTGATGTCCATCTCCTTAGTCAATTTATGAATAGTCCTACTTCAGATCACTGGCTAGCAGCAAAAATTAAAGAGTCCTCAGGTACCTTAAAAGTTCTCCTGGTCAGGGCATTCTTCTAGCCAACTCATCCAATGCAAAGCTTACTGCTTTTTGTGACTCTGACTGAGCATCATGTCCCTATACAAAGAGATCCACAACAGGGTTATGTGTTCTCCTAGTGGAGTGTAAACTACTAAGGTTTACAAGTTTTGATGGATGCTAGATTAGGTTCACTTAAACTGACAATAACTCAAATAGAAATGGAGGCTGTTTTAGAGAGAGTGACTTATATCAACTGAAATTCAAAGGATATGACTTAGAGAAACTCCCATACAACATGACACAAGAGAAGGGACTCAAAGACTAGTTTAGAGACAGTTTTCAAGTGTTACAGCAAAGCACAAACACTCTAGACTAGACTCAACAACAAGCAAGTTAACCACAGCAAGGCACAGATATAACTTGACTCACAAGACAAGGCACTGATCAAACACCTTGAAGATGTATCAGGCTTGTTTCAAACTACAGCTCTTAGCACAAGTTTGATAGATTTGAGGGATTTCTCAAAGTTAATTCATTCATAAAAGTCTAACTGAAACAACATACAAAGACCTCTTTATATAGGGAGGCTGATATCTTGTGAGCCATTGGATGTACAGATCATCCAAGGGCCAACTTAGGATTCAAACTACTACTACTAACACTAATTAAGAGCCTCACAATAGGACGAGTTCAACAACTATAAAATACAGACACAAGACACAAAAACAGACTGAACAAAAAGTCAATAAAGCAGTTTTGGAGTTTTCCTGAAATGGAAATCTGTTGTTCTTGTTGTCTTGCTGCTTTGCATGGGTGTGTTGCTGCTCTTTGGGACTCTCTACTCTTATTATAACTTAGATAAGACCTGCCTTGGACGAGGACAAGTTGACTTAAGCAAAGGAAACCACAATCTGACTTGTACCTTCCCTGTTTTAATTGTTTACTGGACTCTAGCTTGGGGTGCTTGTTACTTGTGTTTTTACTAGACTTCAAGTGGGGTTATACTGGACAAACTTGTAACTTGCGGGGGTTGGCTTGATGGTAGGCCATGGTGGGGGTGGTTGAAATGCCCTGGTGTACCTCCTTGGTGCAGGGTTTGCTGATGGGTCTGCCTGGTTCTGAATGGTATTGTTTCTGTCTTGTGTGGGTAATGTGAGTTGTGTTGGGGCTTGGCATGGGTTGCTGAGCCTTGGACTGCCTTCCTCACTGGTGTGGTTTGGCCTGTCTTGACCTTGGCTTGTCACAGCTTGTTGTTTGGACCTTGTAACTCGAGCTTCCATCTGAGGGGTCCTAGGGGTTAGGCTTTTCTTGTTTGTGGCTTGATCATCAAGGCCCCTTGGGTGAGCTCATGCTCCAGCCTCCCCAGGTTGAAAAGGGCTTGACCTCAAGCCTGTGTCTTCCTCTCCCTCAGAGTCTTCATATAAGGGGTTGAGATCTCCAACATTGAATGTCCCATGGACTGCATACTCTCCTGGTAGATCAATTATGTAGGCATTAAGACCTATCTTCTCTATGACTTGAAAAAGACCATCTGCTCTTGGCTCTAGCTTATTTTTTCTCTTGGAAGGGAACCTTTCTTTCCTTAGGTTGATCCATACTAAGTCTCCTGGTGCAAAGTCTTTCTTGGCCTTAGGAACCTTAGCATTTTTCTTGTATAGATCATTAGTTCTCTCAATTTGTTTTCTGACTGACTCATAGAGTTTTAGCATTTGTTCTACCCTCTTCTTGGCATCATAGTGGATCTCTGACCTGCACACATTAGACAAACTCAAAGGCATTAAGGGGTTAGTACCATAGACCACTTCAAAGGGGGAGTGGCCTGTGGCTGCTGATGGAGCTCTATTGAAAGAGAACTCTGCTTGAGCCAACTTCAAATCCAAATCCTTGAGAGATTTGCTGACTATACACCTCAAGATCTTTCCCAAGGTCTTGTTGGTCACCTCAGTTTGGCCATCTGTTTGAGGATGATGGAAGGTACTAAACAACAACCTAGTGTTAAGCAGCTTCCACAATGTTCTCCAGAAATGGTTCATAAACTTTGTGTCTCTGTTAGATACAATAGTCCTTGGGACTCCATGTAACCTCACCACCTCATCAAGGTATAACTCTGCCACACTCACAGCATCTTCAGTCTTTTTGCAGGCAATGAAATGTGCCATCTTGCTGAACCTATCCACAACCACCATAATAGAGTGTTTCCCTCTTGCTGTCCTAGGTAATGCTACTATGAAATCCATACTTACATCTTCCCAAGGCCTATATGGAACTGGTAGGGGAGTGTAAGGTCCTGCTTGAAAAGAACTCTTGGCCTTTTGACAAACTCCACACCTTCTGAGTACTATTTGGACTTCTCCCATCATCTTAGGCCAGTAGAACTGATCCTGCAGTATGTCCACAGTCTTCTGAACCCCAAAGTGTCCTCCAAGGCCACTTCCATGCACCTCCTTGATCAATAGACTCCTATAAGATCCTCTGGGAACACACAGCTTGTTTCCTTTGAACAAGAATCCATTTTGCAGAGTGTAGGGTGAATCAATGGTCCTTGTTCCCTCTTTCTGTGCTAACCAATCTTCTGCAAAGTCTGGATCTTCTTGATACATATCCTTCATGAACTCAAAGCCAAGAACCCTTTGCTCCATAGTTGATAGCAGAGTGTACCTCCTAGATAATGCATCAACCACCACATTCTGTTTGCCCTCTTTGTATTTGCTAGAAAAGGTGAATGACTGAAGGAACTCCACCCACTTAACATGCCTGTGACTGAGCTTATGTTGACCTCCTATGTACTTTAAGGCCTCATGATTAGAGTGTAGAACAAAAGGCTTGGGCTTCAGGTAAAGACTCCAATGCCTTAGAGCTCTGACAAGATCATAAAACTCTTTATCATATGTAGAATAGTTTAGCTTGGCACCACTTAGCTTTTCACTAAAGTAGGCTACAGGTTTCTTTTCTTGGATGAGGACAGCTCCAATTCCCACTCCACTTGCATCACATTCAACCTCAAATAGGCAATCAAAGTTTGGCAACCTGAGGATAGGTGCACTGCACAAGAGCTTCTTCATGTGTTTGAAAGCCTGCAAGGCATTCTCATTCCAAGTGAACTCTCCTCTCTTCATACATTCAGTGAGGGGTGCTGCAATAGTGCTAAAGTTTTTAATCAACCTCCTATAGAAAGAGGCTAGGCCATGAAACCCTCTCACTTCTGTAATGTTCTTAGGGATAGGCCAAGACTGCACTGCAATGATCTTGTCTTGATCAACTGAAATGCCTCTACCAGACATGAAGGTGCATTTCTCAAGCTTCCGAAAGAGCTTACTCTCCTTAAGTATTTCAAACACAGCCTCAAGATGCCTCAAGTGATCATCCTTGCTCTTGCTGTAGATGAGGATATCATCAAAGTATACCACCACAAATCTCCCTAGGCAAGGCCTAAGCACTTCTGTCATTAATCTCATGAAGGTACTTGGGGCATTTGACAGGCCAAAGGGCATGACAAGCCACTCATAAAGGCCATGCTTTGTTTTGAAGGCTGTCTTCCACTCATCTCCTTCCCTGATCCTCAATTGATGGTAACCTTGCCTTAAATCAATCTTAGAAAAGATCCTTGAACCACTCAGCTCATCCAACATGTCATCAAGTCTAGGTATAGGGAACTTGTACTTGACTGTGATGTTGTTGATAGCCCTGCTATCTATGCACATCCTCCAAATCCCATCCTTCTTAGGGACCAATAATGCAGGCACATCACATGGACTTAAGGATTCCCTAACAAACCCTTTACTCATCAACTCTCCAACTTGTTTCTGCAGCTCTTGTGTAGCCTTGGATCACACCTATATGCTGGTCTATTAGGTAGTACAGACCCTGGCACAAGGTCTATCTGGTGTTCAATCCCTCTCAAAGGGGTTAAGCCATCAGGAAGTTCCTCTGGAAACACTTCCTTGAACTGATCAATGAGGGGCTTAACTTTTGCAGGAATTACCTTAGACTCCTCTTCATGAACTTCTTTTGATAGCAGCATCAATATAGGTTGCTCTTTACTACACTCTTTGACCATTGCTGACTCAGATAGAAACAAGACTCCACTAAAATCTTCAGCCATACTAGGACTCCCATAGCTCTTCTGATGTGGTGGCAAGGGGGCTAATGTCACCTTCCTGCTCCCATGCTTGAAGGAATAGGTGTTGCTTCTTCCTTGGTGTATGGAGCTTTTATCAAACTCCCATGGCCTTCCAAGTAGCAAGTGACAGGCATCCATTGGAACCACATCACACAATACTTCATCCTTGTACACACTTCTGATGGAGAAAGGGACCATATATTGCTTATCCACCTTAACCTCTGCTCCCTTACTTAGCCACCTCAACTTATAGGGGTGAGGGTGATCTTGAGTGCTCAACTTCAGCTTATCAACCATAGTAACAGAGGCCACATTGGTACACCTACCTCCATCTATAATAAGGTTACAAACCCTTCCTTGTATGGTACATCTGCTCCTGAAGATGAGGGACCTTTGATCCTCCTCCAAAGGTATCTGTTGTGAATGCATTACTCTCCATAGGACCAAGCTGTGGCCTGTGTCAGGGAGTGCCACTATTGCCTCCTGACCAGACTATTCTTCCTCTCTCACCACTTCTTCAACCTCAGGCTCATCCCTTTCATACTCAACTAGACCTTCTTTCTCCCAAGCCTCAACCTCCATTATAGTTAAGGTCTTCTTAGAAGGGCAATCCTTCCTGAAATGCCCATAGCCTTGACATTGGAAGCACCTAATTCTGTTCTTAGTCAATGAAGTGCTTGGCTTTTGACCCATGATGCCCTTTCCCTTGTCTAAGGTAGGTGGGGGTGGTGTCCTAGGGGTATCCATGGTTCTCAACCCACTATAAGGTCTGGTTTGAAAAGACCTAACAGGTTATGGTGTAACATGCTTAGTCTTCCCTATCTTTTCAATTCTCAGAGATAAGTTGACAACATCATCAAATGACCACAGAGGTTGCATCCTAACCTTGTTAGAAATGTTCTTATCTAGACCCTCTAAGTACCTAGCAATCCTTTGCTCAGGTTTCTCATTTATATCACACTGCAAGGTGAGTTGTTCAAACTCTCTTAAATAAGATTCAACAGGTTTGTCTCCTTGTTTCAACTTAGACAATTTGATAAACAGATCTTGGGTGTAATCCTTAGCAACAAACTTGTCTAGTAGTTTCTTTTTCAGTTTAGTCCAAGACTTGATGGGTTGTTTCCCTTCCCCAGCCCTTAACCCTTTCATGGTTTCATACCAAAGGGAAGCATACCCTTTCAGTTTAAGGATGGCTACTTTAATAGACTTAGAATCATTATATCCTTTGTACTGAAAGATTCTTTCTACTTCTCTTAACCATTCTAACAAATCATCAGGATTAAGACTACTAGAAAACTCAGGGATGTCTACCTTAAGATGCTTGTCTATGTGCCTGTGAATGGAAGCCCTGCTCCTTGTTGAGTCATCTGAGTCTGGATACTCTTCATCATCAGGTGGCCTTCCTCTGCCTCCTCCTTGGCCTCTTCCACGTCCTCTGCCTCTTCCTCAAGCAAGCAAATGGTTGCCTATTACCTGGTCCAGGGTTCTGGTTAGGGTGGTTACAATCCCAGCCAGATCCTCCATCCTTGCTTCTACTCCTGCCAGTCTCTCTTCACTCATTGGGCTATTTTTGTGTTTTTAAATGTAGTTAGGGAAAATGAACTCACTAAGACTCTCAACCAGAGCTCTGATAACCAATTTGGAGTGTAAACTACTAAGGTTTACAAGTTTTGATGGATGCTAGATTAGGTTCACTTAAACTGTCAATAACTCAAATAGAAATGGAGGCTGTTTTAGAGAGAGTGACTTATATCAACTGAAATTCAAAGGATATGACTTAGAGAAACTCCCCTACAGCATGGCACAAGAGAAGGGACTCAAAGACTAGTTTAGAGACAGTTTTCAAGTGTTACAGCAAAGCACAAACACTCTAGACTAGACTCAACAGCAAGCAAGTTAACCACAACAAGGCACATATATAACTTGACTAATAAGACAAGGCACTGATCAAACACCTTGAAGATGTATCAGGCTTGTTTCAAACTACAGCTCTTAGCACAAGTTTGATAGATTTGAGGGATTTCTCAAAGTTAATTCATTCATAAAAGTCTAACTGAAACAACATACAAAGACCTCTTTATATAGGGAGGCTTGATATCTTGTGAGCCATTGGATGTACAGATCATCCAAGGGCCAACTTAGGATTCAAACTACTACTACTGACACTAATTAAGAGCCTCACAATAGGACGAGTTCAACAACTATAAAATACAGACACAAGACACAAAAACAGACTGAACAAAAAGCAAATAAAGCAGTTTTGGAGTTTTCCTGAAATGGAAATCTGTTGTTCTTGTTGTCTTGCTGCTTTGCCTGGGTGTGTTGCTGCTCCTTGGGACTCTCTACTCTTATTAGAACTTAGATAAGACCTGCCTTGGACGAGGACAAGTTGACTTAAGCAAAGGAAACCACAATCTGACTTGTACCTTCCCTGTTTTAATTGTTTACTGGACTCTAGCTTGGGGTGCTTGTTACTTGTGTTTTTACTAGACTTCAAGTGGGGTTATCCTGGACAAACTTGTAGCTTGGGGGGTTGGCTTGATGGTAGGCCATGGTGGGGGTGGTTGAAATGCCCTGGTGTACCTCCTTGGTGCAGGGTTTGCTGATGGGTCTGCCTGGTTCTGAATGGTACTGTTTCTGTCTTGTGTGGGTAATGTGGGTTGTGTTGGGGCTTGGCATGGGTTGCTGAGCCCTGGACTGCCTTTTTCACTAGTGTGGCTTGGCCTGGCTTGACCTTGGCTTGTCATAGCTTGTTGTTTGGACCTTGTAACTCGAGCTTCCATCTGAGGGGTCCTTGGGGTCAGGCTTGTCTTGTTTGTGGCTTGATCATCAAGGCCCCTTGGGTGAGCTTCTGCTGCAGCCTCCCCAGGTTGAAAAGGGCTTGACGTCAAGCCTGTGTCTTCCTCTCCCTCTGAGTCTTCATAGAAGGGGCTAAGATCTCCAACATTGAATGTCCCATGGACTGCATACTCTCCTGGTAGATCAATTCTGTATGCATTAGGACCTATCTTCTCTATGACTTGAAAAGGACTATCTGCTCTTGGTTCTAGCTTATTCTTTCTCTTGGAAGGGAACCTTTCTTTCCTTAGGTTGATCCATACTAGATCTCCTGGTGCAAAGTCTTTCTTGGCCTTAGGAAGCTTGGCATTTTTCTTGTATAGATCATTAGTTTTCTCAATTTTTTTTCTGACTGACTCATGGAGTTTTAGCATTTGTTCTACCCTCTTCTTGGAATCATAGTGGATCTCTGACCTGCACACATTAGACAAACTCAAAGGCATTAAGGGGTTAGTACCATAGACCACTTCAAAGGGGGAGTGGCATGTGGCTGCTGATGGAGCTCTATTGAAAGAGAACTCTGCTTGAGCCAACTTTAAATCCCAGTCTTTGAGAGATTTACTGACTATACACATCAAGATCCTTCCTAAGGTCTTGTTAGTCACCTCAGTTTGTCCATCTGTTTGAGGATGATGGGAGGTGCTGAACAATAACCTTGTGTTAAGCAACTTCCACAATGTTCTCCAGAAATGGCTCATAAACTTTGTGTCTCTGTCAGATACAATGGTCGTTGGAACTCCATGTAACCTCACCACCTCATCAAGATACAACTCTGCCACACTCACAGCATCTTCAGTCTTTTTACAGGCAATGAAATGTGCCATCTTGCTAAATCTATCCACAACTACCATGATAGAATCTTTCCCTCTTGTTGTCCTAGGCAATGCTACTATGAAATCCATGCTTACATATTCCCAAGGCCTACATGGGACTGGTAGGGGGGTGTAAGGTCCTGCTTGAAATGAACTCTTGGCTTTTTGACAGACTCCACACCTTCTGAGCACTATTTGGACTTCTCCCATCATCTTAGGCCAGTAAAACTGATCCTGCAGTATGTCCACAGTCTTCTGAACCCCAAAGTGTCCTCCAAGGCCACTTCCATGCACCTCCTTGATCAATAGACTCCTATAAGAACCCCTGGGAACACAGAGCTTGTTTCCTTTGAACATGAATCCATTTTGTAGAGTGTAGGGTGAGTCAATGGTTCTTGTTCCCTCTTTCTCTGTTAACCAATCTTCTGCAAAGTCTGGATCTTCCTGATACATATCCTTCATGAACTCAAAGCCAAGAACCCTTTGCTCCATGGTTGATAGCAGAGTGTATCTTCTAGACAATGCATCAGCCACCACATTTTGTTTTCCTTCTTTGTATTTGCTAGAAAAGGTGAATGACTGGAGGAACTCCACCCACTTAGCATGCATGTGACTGAGCTTATGTTGACCTCCTATGTACTTCAAGGCCTCATGATCAGAGTGTAGGACAAAAGGCTTGGGCTTCAGGTAATGACTCCAATGCCTTAGAGCTCTGACAAGAGCATAGAACTCTTTATCATATGTAGAATAGTTCAGCTTGGCACCACTTAGCTTTTCACTAAAATAGGCTACAGGTTTCTTCTCTTGGATGAGGACAGCTCCAATTCCCACTCCACTTGCATCACATTCAACCTCAAAGAGGCAATTAAAGTCTGGCAATCTGAGGATAAGTGCACTACACAAGAGTTTCTTCATGTGTTTGAAAGCCTGTAAAGCATTCTCAGTCCAAGTGAACTCTCCTTTCTTCATACATTCAGTGAGGGGTGCTGCAATGGTGCTGAAATTCTTAATGAATCTTCTGTAGAAGGATGCTAAGCCATGAAACCCTCTTACTTCTGTGATATTCTTAGGAACAGGCCAAGACTGAACAACAATGATCTTGTCTTGATCAACTGAAATGCCTCTACCAGACACCACATATCTAAGAAACTTGACTTCCTCAGTCATAAAGGTGCATTTCTCAAGCTTCCCAAAGAGCTTACTCTCCTTAAGTATTTCAAACACAGTCTCAAGATGCCGCAAATGATCATCCTTGCTCTTGCTGTAGATGAGAATATCATCAAAGTATACCACCACAAATCTCCCTAGGCAAGGTCTAAGCACTTCTGTCATTAATCTCATGAAGGTACTTGGGGCATTTGACAGGCCAAAGGGCATGACAAGCCACTCATAAAGGCCATGCTTTGTTTTGAAGGTTGTCTTCCACTCATCTCCTTCCCTGATCCTCAATTGATGGTAACCTTGCCTTAAATCAATCTTAGAAAAGATCCTTGAACCACTCAGCTCATCCAACATGTCATCAAGTCTAGGTATAGGGAACCTGTACTTGACTGTGATGTTATTGATAGCCCTGCTATCTATGCACATCCTCCAAGTCCCATCCTTCTTAGGAACCAATAATGCAGGCACATCACATGGACTTAAAGATTCCCTAACAAACCCTTTACTCATCAACTCTCCAACTTGTTTCTGCAGCTCTTGTGTAGCCTTGGGATCACACCTATATGCTGGTCTATTAGGTAGTACAGACCCTGGCACAAGGTCTATCTGATGCTCAATTCCTCTTAAAGGGGGTAAGCCATCAGGAAGTTCCTCTGGGAACACTTCCTTGAACTGATCAATGAGGGGCTTAACTTCTGCAGGGATTACCTTAGACTCCTCTTCCTGAACTTCTTTTGATAGCAGCATTAATATAGGTTGCTCTTCACTACACTCCTTGACCATTGCTGACTCAGACAGAAACAAGACTCCACTAAAGTCTTCAGCAATACTTGGACTCCCATAGCTCTTCTGATGTGGTGGCAAGGGGGCTAATGTCACCTTCCTGCTCCCATGCTTGAAGGAATAGGTGTTGCTTCTTCCTTGGTGTATGGAGCTTTTCTCAAACTCCCATGGCCTTCCTAATAACAAGTGACAGGCATCCATTGGAACCACATCACACAATACTTCATCCTTGTACACACTTCCAATGGAGAAAGGGACCATACATTGCTTATCCGCCTTAACCTCTGCTCCCTTACTCAGCCACCTTAACTTATAGGGGTGAGGGTGATCTTGAGTGCTCAACTTCAGCTTATCAACCATAGTAACAGAGGCCACGTTGGTACAACTACCTCCATCTATAATAAGGTTACAAACCCTCCCTTGTATGGTACATCTGCTCCTGAAAATGAGGGACCTTTGATCCTCCTCCAAAGGTCTCTGTTGTGAATGCATTACTCTCCATAGGACTAAGCTGTGGCCTGTGTCAGGGAGTGCCACTATTGCCTCCTGACTAGACTCTTCTTCCTCACTCACCACTTCTTCAACCTCAGGCTCATCCCTTTCATACTCAACTAGACCTTCTTTCTCCCAAGCCTCAACCTCCATTATAGTTAAGGTCTTATTAGAAGGGCAATCCTTCCTGAAATGCCCATAGCCTTGACATTGGAAGCACCTAATTCTGTTCTCAGTCAATGAAGTGCTTGGCTTTTGACCCATGATGCCCTTTCCCTTGTCTAAGGTAGGTGGGGGTGCTGTCTTAGGGGTATCCATGGTTCTAAACCCACTATAAGGTCTGGTTTGAAAAGGCCTAACAGGTTTTGGTGTAGCAGGCTTAGTCTTCCCTATCTTCTCAATTCTCAGAGATAGGTTGACAACATCATAAAATGACCACAGAGGTTGCATCCTAACCTTGTTAGCAATGTTCTTATCTAGACCCTCTAAGTACCTAGCAATCCTTTGCTCAGGTTTCTCATTTATATCACATTGCAAGGTGAGTTGTTCAAACTCTCTCAGATAAGATTCAACAGGTTTGTCTCCTTGTTTCAATTTAGACAACTTGATAAACAGATCTTGGGTGTAATCCTTAGCAACAAACTTATCTAACAGTTTCTTTTTCAGTTTGGTCCAAGATTTGATGGGTTCTTTTCCTTCCCTAGCCCTTAACCCTTTCATGGTTTCATACCAAAGAGAAGCATACCCTTTCAGTTTAAGGATGGCTACTTTAAAAGACTTAGAATCATTATATCCTTTGTACTCCAAGATCCTTTCTACTTCTCTTAACCATTCTAACAAATCATCAGGATTAAGACTACCAGAAAACTCAGGGATATCTACCTTAAGATGCTTGTCTATGTGCCTGTGGATGGAAGCTCTGCTCCTTGTTGAGTCATCTGAGTCTGGATACTCTTCATCATCAGGTGGCCTTCCTCTGCCTCCTCCTTGGCCTCTTCCACGTCCTCTGCCTCTTCCTCCAGCAAGAAAATGGTTGCCTATTACCTGGTCCAGGGTTCTGGTTAGGGTGGTTACAATCCCAGCCAGATCCTCCATCCTTGCTTCTACTCCTGCCAGTCTCTCTTCACTCATTGGGCTATTTTTGTGTTTTTAAATGTAGTTAGGGAAAATGAACTCACTAAGACTCTCAACCAGAGCTCTGATAACCAATTTGGAGTGTAAACTACTAAGGTTTACAAGTTTTGATGGATGCTAGATTAGGTTCACTTAAACTGACAATAACTCAAATAGAAATGGAGGATGTTTTAGAGAGAGTGACTTATATCAACTTAAATTCAAAGGATATGACTTAGAGAAACTCCTCTACAGCATGGCACAAGAGAAGGGACTCAAAGACTAGTTTAGAGACAGTTTTCAAGTGTTACAGCAAAGCACAAACACTCTAGACTAGACTCAACAGCAAGCAAGTTAACCACAGCAAGGCACAGAAATAACTTGACTAACAAGACAAGGCACTGATCAAACACCTTGAAGATGTATCAGGCTTGTTTCAAACTACAGCTCTTAGCACAAGTTTGATAGATTTGAGGGATTTCTCAAAGTTAATTCATTCATAAAAGTCTAACTGAAACAACATACAAAGACCTCCTTATATATGGAGGCTGATATCTTGTGAGCCATTGGATGTACAGATCATCCAAGGGCCAACTTAGGATTCAAACTAATACTACTGACACTAATTAAGAGCCTCACAATAGGACGAGTTCAACAACTATAAAATACAGACACAAGACACAAAAACAGACTGAACAAATAGCAAATAAAGCAGTTTTGGAGTTTTCCTGAAATGGAAATCTGTTGTTCTGGTTGTCTTGCTGCTTTGCCTGGGTGTGTTGCTGCTCTTTGGGACTCTCTACTCTTATTAGAACTTAGATAAGACCTGCCTTGGACGAGGACAAGTTGACTTAAGCAAAGGAAACCACAATCTGACTTGTACCTTCCCTGTTTTAATTGTTTACTGGACTCTAGCTTGGGGTGCTTGTTACTTGTGTTTTTACTAGACTTCAAGTGGGGTTATCCTGGACAAACTTGTAGCTTGAGGGGGTTGGCTTGATGGTAGGCCATGGTGGGGGTGGTTGAAATGCCCTGGTGTACCTCCTTGGTGCAGGGTTTGCTGATGGGTCTGCCTGGTTCTGAATGGTATTGTTTCTGTCTTTTGTGGCTTATGTGGGTTGTGTTGGGGCTTGGCATGGGTTGCTGAGCCCTGGACTGCCTTCCTCACTGGTGTGGTTTGGCCTGTCTTGACCTTAGCTTGTCATAGCTTGTTGTTTGGACCTTGTAACTCGAGCTTCCATCTGAGGGGTCCTTGGGGTCAGGCTTGTCTTGTTTATGGCTTGATCATCAAGGCCTCTTGGGTGAGCTCCTGCTGCACCTAGGCTCCTCCCCCATCTCCTGGAAATCAAAGAAGCAATCTGTCATAGCCAGATCTTCAGCGGAAGCACAGTATAGAGCAATGGCTCTAACAGCTTGTGAGGTGACCTGGCTTATGAATCTACTGAAAGAGCTAGGCATAAAGAACATCACAAATGCTGCAATGAAATGTGACAATCAAGCAGCCCTGTCTATAGCTGTCAACCCTGTGCACCATGAAAGGACCAAACACATCAAAGTGGACTGCCACTTCATCAGGGAGAAAATTGCTCAAGGCATGATCACACCATCATACACCCCTTCCTACAGTCAGCTAGCAGACATCCTCACCAAGCCATTGCCAGTCTCTCAACACAACAAACTGCTCTTCAAGATGGGAGTGATGGATCTCTCATACTTACATCTTGAGGGGGAGTGTAAAAGGATACCCAGAGAAAGTAGCCCAATGATAAAACAGCCTAATGGACCACAAAATATCAGACCTGCAAACATAGTACATGCACCACCTGATAGTGTGGTAAGCTGTAATTGGTGAGTTGTAGCTTACCTAATCTTGTCCTCTAGCTAGAATTTAACTTAGTTAGTGATGCATGAAGGAATATATATACCGTGCATGTCTCTTGTAATCTGACATACAAATATATGAAAAAGAGTGCAACCGCAAAAGGACTGACATTCATTCACTCCAAGAACTCTTCTATATTGTCATTATCAGCATGGTTATCATGGCTCAATGCTTAAAAATCATCACCGTTAGTTTTCGATATGGAGAGTTGAATTGTAAAAAAAATAAGTAAAGAGGGATCATCATCTAACTTAACTCAAAACAGTTGCTCTCATTGATAATGACGCATATTCGTCTTCAATGAAGACGGGTCAGATCTCCTGACAAAGAGGCAAGTGAGACGACAAGTGGAGAACTAAATGGATCCCCACTTGCCCTCCCACTTGCCTCCTTGTGAGAGAAAATACGACACGTCTTCATTGAAGACGGATATGTGACGTATTCGGTGAAAATTCGTGAACTCAAAAAGGAAAGATGGAATATCACCCTCAATTGGAGGGAGTATATTTTATTAGATTTAAATAACGTGTCACATGTGACATGTCTTAAATTTTATGGAATGTCGTGTCACGTATTTGTTTCGTGTTTGTATCCGTCTTCGTTTCAATGCTAATACCTAGGCACAAATTCTTGTTTCCAACGAGAGACCGGTCTTATTGCTTCAAACGGGTCAAGCCACCTCGCAAATGACCAAACTTATCAAATCTTCATAAGGTATCATGTGGTACTCGACCATGATATGGGGCATAGAACGTGCACACCCTCTCTAGCCGGCATGCTTATAAGAGGAAGCTCCATGCGACTCTCTGCATACGAACCGGTGCCTCAAAAGATCCAGTTATCCATACCGATAGAACATCATAGTCTCTAGTCATCAATATTACACAATACGTCATTATCAATCAATCATCATCATACATTGTATCATGATAAGATTGATTAGGATAAGACTAGAATAAGGTTGAATACGATTACATGATGAGATTCACAAAAAGAAATAAAGATTATACGAGACTTATCTAAAATATTGACTAAAGATGAGAATCTCCACTTTAGATATAAGAATATCCCTTAGATGCTGATAAGTGAAGGATGCTAAAATAATAGGGTTTTTGTAATACCCGTGAAATCCGTCAATAAAATAAAATGGAAAAATTAAAACTAATTATAATAAAGTATTTTAAGAGGCTAAAATCAATAAGAGATAAAATAAAAATTTGGTAACGATACGATTACCGCGACCTTGAGTCGCTTATTTTAATAATAAATATTATCGTTAAACATTAAGAATAAATAATACTCCCTCCTATTCCATGTATTCTTCCCTTTTCATTTGAGCTCTAGGATTAAGGAAATGAATATGGACCACACAAAACACTAGACCCCACATGCAATTAAATATGGACCACACAAAACATACAACCCCACCTCCAAAAATGGAAATAGGGAAGAAAACATGAATGGACCAAATAGGAAATAGGGAAGAATAGATGGAATAGGAGGGAGTAATAAAATGCATTACTTAAATAAATTCACCCATGATAAAATGAGAAAAGAACATATATAATTCTTGTGTCGATAATTGATAAAATCGTATTGCATTTTGAAGTTGCATAAAACACGGTCTCACACATCGTTTTCCGACACGCGAAAACCTGACTCAACACCACCTAAGGTGAAATTCCAGCAGCCATAATAACCCCTAAGACCCTATAGCATGCCTACTGTTGGGGCTCAAGTAATCCACACATGGATTGATGACGTGGCGTGCAGTGATTGGATAAAAAGAGAGCACATGGATCAAGCAAATGCATGGACCAGATTGAAAGTAAAACAAGACTAACGGCTGAGATCAAGAGTAACTAGCACACTTGTGCAACAGTCATATTTTGCTAAGTCAATAACAGCCCCCATGAAAATAGGACCTACAGAGCAGGACTCGGGAGAGGACCATGAGAGACGTTGAGGCAGAACTAGCTCTATAAAAGGAAGGCAAGATGAAACGAGCAGGAGACATTCAATTCTCTTACTCTCAAATTATCATACAAGCATCCGAGCAATTATCAAAGCGAATTTACTCTTGTTTCTTTATTTACGTCAAAATACTCTATACCACCTCAGCAAGTACTTTTACATTTTAGTGCATATCTTTGGAGGGATTCCGACTCCCCCCGCGGTTTTTCCCACATTGGGTTTCCGCGTCACCAATTCCTTGTGTCACTTCTCTTCTTGCATTTTTCCTTTACGTTATTTCATCATTTTAGTACTAGTAGAATAGCCACTTTGATCCACCTAACAAGTAAATCACCTAATTAGAAAGTTTTTACCAAAACACCTACATTTAAAATGGTCCAATGAGAAAACCAACCCCTCTTCCCCATGCATGTTGCCGTCCTCCTAAACCTCCCCTCCCAATATCTTCTTTTTATTTTTCCCATAACCACACTCAACACTCCTATTAACTCTTAACCCAACTTCCCATCAGATTATTGCATTTTAAAAAAAAAAAAAGAGAGAGAAACTGAGAAATGGAGAGGAAGAAGAAGAAGAGAGCTAGGAGGAGGATTTTGCCCTAAGCATCAAGTTATTCACTTTGTAAGGATTAAACACTATCTTTTCTGATTTTTATTCTCATTTATCATTTAAGCATAACTAAAACAAGTCCTAAAACGAATTAAAAGAGTTTCAATTCATGCATGCATAAACTAAAACAAGTAACATCAATCTAAACACCAAACTCGTAGGATGTAACTAACCAATTCATAAACCTGCTTAAAACTTCTTTTTTTCGTCCAAAACAATTACAGAAGATGAATCTATGAGTTAATAATCAACCTACCAAATTTCATCATATTCTCACTTCTCAAATTAAAATGAAAATAAAATGGTAAAACCTGATTTATGTGTATCCGAATTTGCATGGCTAACTTTTTGACTCTTAAAAGTAAATCTAAAGATAGAATCAGAAGTTTATATTTTACCAAAGTAAATTTGTTTGAGTATAAAACATGTTAGGCTCCGAAATTAGCTTATTTGAGTTTATAATCATTATAAAACACTTAAATACATTTTATGACTCATTTTGTAACCACTTGTATAAGATCTGATCTTTAGGCCATCTTAAAAAAGTTAGTAGACTAAAACTTGAAACCATGGGGACTGACCTATTCAAAAAATATTAAGAATTCAATTTTATATAATTTTGACAATACAACGTCACAATCTGGAAAATCGGGTAAAATAAAGCTCACTAAATCGTTAGTAAAAAACCTACCATTTTTCGCAAAAGCTACTAGTAAATATAGTAACACCAAAAATGAAAATTTTATATTTGACTATGATAAATAGGAATAAAAATGAAGCATGTTTGACTTTTGTAGACCGATGTTTCAATTATTTATGTAACAACCCGAAAAAGGCCAATTTTTCTAGTAAAAATATTTACTAACACTTTTCAGTAGAACTTAAGTTTTTAAAATAGGAATTTTTGTTCCGAGTCTTATTTTGAAATTCCGCGTTCGTATTTGGAATTTTTGAGGGATTCCATGAAAAGACCGTTTTTAGTCATCTTTGACTTTTCTTGACTTTTAAGTCGTCTTTGACTTTTCCTTGACTTTTAAAGTCGTCATTGACTTTTTCTTGACTTTTAAGTCGTCCTAAACTTTTCTTGACTTTTAAGTCATCTTCGACTTTTCTCGACTTTTCAGTCAACTTTGACTTCCGTTGACTTTTCCCGACTCGTCTCATAAGTATGAAGACCGAAATTTTATTTAAAAAAATAATATTTTTGATTTATTTTTATTTAGATTTATTAAGATTTATCATAATTTAATATAATTATTTTGAATTTATTCGGAATTTAAAGAATAACGTTTACGGTTTTAACCGAACGTCATTTAACTATTCCCGACTCATCGTAAAGCGCGAAACAAAATCGAAACTCGACTTTGGCATGAGTCACACGCGCGTGTCATCGCTTTCCACTCACAAATAGATATTTTAATTGTTTTGATTAAACTAATCAAAATATCTAGATATTTATTAACTTTATCGATCCGTCAACGAAGATTACGCAAATCGCTCAAAATCAGACGATTTCTCACCATACCACACGGCTCAATTTGCTCTCTAATAGCCCTTGATATTTTCATTTCTTTTGATACAATAATCATAATATCTAGATATTTGGTGTAATTAACTTTATCGTTAATTATATTGAATCGTTTACCGTAAAATAATTATTAAACGCGAGTCAATTACGCAACAACAATTTCAAAACCCGACATCTTATTTTGCCTATAATTACACGGCACACACCACCCATATTACTCACCAACAACTTTTCATCTTTCAACAAATCAAATTAAGATCAAAATATCACTTTCTTTAATCGTTCTTCGTGTTCTTCGTCGTTCATCAATTGTTCTTCATCGTTCTTGAGAAAAACCTTCATAAAATCTTCATTTCTTAATTAAATCCCTCCTAATTTATATTTCTAGACTCTCCTCTTCGCTCTCCATCTTCACGTACGGTTTAATTTCAATTCCGTCAAGATCGTTTTCAACACTTTAATTATGAGAAATTTAGTTTTATGTGCTAATAATGTTTTTCTTGTCATATTTTTATAGGGGAAGATTTTGAAGACGAGTTGGGAGACTCGTATATTTTGGGTGAAGATTAGGAGAAGGGTTTCTTATTATATATATTTCTTATTATTTTGGTGCTAATTGTTTTGGCTAGCTAAGGTAACAATTCCGTTTTACTCGACGAATTAATGTCACATAGCTTTAGTTTTGGTTCATGTTATGGTTATTTATGATTTTAGTAGTAACATGAGAAGATATGGAATTTTTATGTTGTATGGAATTTTTATGTTGTGTTATTGTTCTTGATGATTTTTATGTTGTATGGAATTTTTATGTTGTTTTATTGTTCTTGATGATTTTTATGTTGTATGGAATTTTTATGTTGTTTTATTGTTCTTGATGATTTTTATGTTGTATGGAATTTTTATGTTGTTTTATGGTTCTTGATGATTTTTAGGTTGTATGGAATTTTCATGTGGTTTTATTGTTCTTGATGATTTTTATGTTGCATGAATTTTTATGTTGTTTAGGAAATTTTAACAAGTTTAGTGTTCTTGATAAATTTTGATGATTTTCAATAAGTTATGATTTTTATGTTGTTTAGGAAATTTTAACAAGTTTAGTGTTCTTGATAAATTTTGATGATTTTAATAAGTTATGATTTTGTATGGAAGGTTGTTAAAAATGGTTGTTTGATAATTAAAATATGTTGGAATTAATTTGGGTGTGATTGTTGGTTGAACCGTGTAGGGGTTGTTTAGGGGGGCTGTGAACCGGACCAAACCAGCCGGTCCAGGCCGGTTCAGACCCGGTCTGGGTTGGTCCATGGTGGGTCCGGGTTTTGGTCTTTGGGTTGTGTCGATGTTTGATTGGTATGTTGTTGTTTTGAAGGGTTTTAATTATGTTAAAGCATGCGGGAAATATTAGGAAACGGTTTTAGTAAAAGTTGGAAAATCTGCCAAAACAGCCCAAACAGGCCCGTGGGCCCATTCAGGCCCATGTTGGGTTCGGCCCAAAAATCAGCCCGTGGGTCCCACTTTGGGACTTGTGACGGTTTTTGAGTTATCGTCATTTTATCGTGTTTTGTAATATTTAGCAAGTGGGAAATGTTAATAAGTTAAATATTTAATTAAAAAGGTTTTTCATAAAATTATTATTTCTCACATGTTAGAAATTATAATACGAGATCGTAGTTTAATTTAATATCCTTTAAGTCAAGCGGGTTTTGGGATGATATTAATATTCACATGTTAGAAGTTAATAAAATAAAATGTTAATGAATATGTGACTTTTATGTCTAAGTCATGTGGAAAAGACTCTGTTTTCTAGGCCGGTTTGATACAAACGGGTTTGGTCAAACTAAGATCTAGTCAGCCCCGTTTTGACTGATGACCCGTCGCGGGACTCGGGCGGGGATT